>JARHVA010010756.1:0-2500 GCA_037957365.1 Torreya grandis | reverse complement strand
GCCACCTTTGTCGATGTTTTTTTTATTTGAGGTGCTAAGAATTCATTTTGTAAGTGTTTGATAGTTTTGTTAAGAAGTGGAGGTTGAGGTATAAGATTATCTCATTCATATATAAGGGTGTGGGAGGAGGGGAATTAGTATTTTTCAATCCCTATTGATTGGGTTAAGGATGTTTTTATAATTGATGATTTTGGTTCTAAATTTGTATCATTTGATTTGTACTATTAGTTTATAAAGTAGGAATTTGGTTTATGTCTTGTAATAAAATTGATTAGTATTTATAATGCAATTAATATTATAAATGGATTGAGATGTAATAGAGGTACCATTGACATGAGTATGAATATGGGCACTTTAATTAGGCCTACAAGAGGAAAGAAAAGACATAAAAGTTAAGATACTAGGTAAGGTCAAATAAGAATTAGTAGAAAAATTTGAAGGCATGGAAGAATAAGTGCATATTGAAGAATAAAAATTCATGGAATAAGTCATAGATGATAATGGTAACCTTTCCTTGATGTTGAGGTTTTTTATTAATAAAAAATATCATTTCATAAGTATATTTGAGATCACTCTTATCCTTGACAATAGGCATTTTTGGAGGATATTTAAGTGGATGCAAATTTGTAGGAGGAGGCGACCCATAGTTTTTAGTTGTAGTGTCCACATGGATATTATTGATATGTAGAGTTTTCTATAGAATTATAGGTAAGGAAATAATGGGGATGATAAGGAGGGTTATTTAAATTCATCATATCATATTTAGTTTGCATTTTAGTTTCATCAAAAATGTAATACATGGTGAAAATTAAAGATGAAAGTAGAAAGTATGAAACTTACTTGGTTGAGCTGGTCAACCTAACTGGGTAGATAAGAAAATATAGAAACCTAAAAACTAAGTAAAGATAGTCAACTTAGATGGAAACACATGAAATAGTAACACTATTGAAAGCCTACTAAGTTGATGTAGTCGACTTAGTTGTGTAGATGAGGAAACACAATTTTTTTTGAAATCCTAATAAGTCATTCTAGTCAACTTAGCTTCACAAGAATGAAAAAGATAACAATGTTGAAATCCTACTAATTCAATCTGATCAAATTAGTTGTTTAAGTGGAAAAATAAAGAGTTTTTTGAAATCCTACTAAGTCAAGATGGTTGATATTGGAAATATTGTCATTGATGTCAAATATCTAGAATTATTGGTGATAAAGGCCCCATTGCATATAATGGTGTTTTTAATATTCATATCTTGGATAATGTGTGTTAACATTTATTTAATATTAATGAATATATTTTTGGTTCCATATTAATCAAAAGAGGGCCCATGGAGAATTCAAAGAGTCATGATGTAAAAGATGAAAGAGGAATGTGATGCATTTCCTCATGAAGAGTCACCTTAAGTAATTCCAAGAGTCAGCATGTGAAGACAAAAAAGTTATGGCACATTTTTCCATGAGGTATGAAAGACTTGATAAGTACTTATAGGATCAAGGTTTCAAGAGAGGATTTACTGATAGTAATCTCTACATCAAAATAGAAGGTGAGAATCAATTGATTGTTGTGGTATATGTTGACAATATCATTTTTGAAGGAAATATTGAAAATATGACAAAAGAATTTTTTGATAATATGCAAAAAGAATTTGAGATGTCTATGCTTGGAGAATTGTCATTTTTCTTAGGATTGCAAATATTTCAATTAGATAAAGGAATTTTCATATCTCAAAGTAAATATTCAAAGGAAATGTTGAATAAATATGGTTTTGAGGATTATGCACCAGTTGACACACCAATGTGTATAGGAAACAAGGTGAGTAAGGATGAAGATTCAACATGTTATAGATCAATCTTTGTATAGATCTATGATTGGTAGTCTTTTATAATTGACAACATCAAGGCCATACATCATGCATGTAGTAGGCATGGTTACAAGATATCAATCATCTCCAAAAGATAGTCATGTTTAGTTGGTGACGAGAATATTTAGATATATCAAGGGGGACATTGGATTATGGATTATGGTATCCCATAGGTAGAGATTTCAATATGGTTTTCTTATATATATTCAGATTGGATGGGGTTATTGGATGATAAAAAGAGTACAAGTGGAGTAGCTTTCTTCCTTGGTAATAGCTTAGTGTCATGGCTAAGCAAGAAGAAAAAATTAGTATCACTTTCTATAGCTAAAGAAAAATATATTGTAGCAGTATTGTGTTGTGCTAAAGTGCTTTGGATGAATCAAAATTTTGAAGATATCAAGGTAAAGCATGATGAACTTATTTATATTTTTTGTGATAAAACAAGTATTATAAATATTTTGAAGAATCTAGTGATGCATTCAAGAATAAAAACATATTCTAATTAGATCACTTCTTGAGAGAGCAGGGTTACAGATACATAGGTTAAGATATAATATATCAGTACTATAGAGTATATTGTAGATACTTTCATAAAGGCACTACCAAAAGACACATTTGAGTATCGACGAGAGAAGTTGGGA
>JARHVA010010755.1:110000-122500 GCA_037957365.1 Torreya grandis | reverse complement strand
ATACACTATTCATCATAGTGAAATGTACACAATAATATTATTGAGAGATTATGTGGAATGGGTATAAGTTTTTATGTGAGGTAAGAAAATAGTGGTCAAAAAGTAAATCCACCCCATTTATAAGTTTGTGCTAAGTGAGGAGACATGAATCACTATTTCAAATTGGCATCTTGGTTTTCCATGTGACATTACTTGAAGGTGGCACCAAATTTCAAAATATGATATGTGTTTGGTGTAATATGAACCCATGAATCATGTGACAAGGATTATCTTTGGGTAGACCTTGTCTCTAGAAAATATTCCCCTCATGTGAAGAATTTGAATGAATTTTGAGCCGCTTTATGTTTCTTTCATTCATTATTCCTTTGTAAATATTTAATTGGACATTTCATTTTATTGTTACGTAGGATAGGTTGGGAATAAGGAGAGTTTATGAGAATAATATTGGGGATAATCTTGAAATTTTCCTTGGACTATGAATCCCAAGCTATGTAATGTGAGGAAATCTTTGTTGATAAAGCTTGTATAATGAGAGTTTATGAGTTGAACTTATGGTGAGATTATGTGTTCTATATGAGATTGAGTTTTCTATGGATTTTTGAATAAATCACATGGTTTTAGGCCACATAAACTAGTATCATATCTCCATTATGATGAGGATTTAAATTTGTTCACATCAAGTGGTATCAGAGCAAGTTCAAATCTTGCTGGGAGAAGAGGATATTGTGAATGTGCTTATGTATTTTGTATGTTTTAAATAAATTAATAATAAGAGTGGAAGAGTACCACCATATAAAAAGTGGTTTGGGAATCTAAAGACATGGGATAGGTTATTGTAGTTGGTTATAGAGAGATATAAATATTGTGAGAGTTAAGAGGAAGAAGAGATGTTATGGGAGATGATGGACTCCATAAGATCTAAGGTGGATAAATTAAAGATAGAGATGCCACATGGAATATTAAAGAGTGAAATCATGAAGATTTTTAGATGAAAGATAAGTAAAAAAATGATATTTGTTGTGGATAGGCTATTAGCAGCACATAGTAACATTGGAGAGTAGGTGGAGTATGCTAGTGTTGAAGAGAAAAGGCTTCTATGTGTAGAGTTTAATGTTGATTTTGAGTTTAATATGGAAGAAATTTGTATCCATATAGAGTTAAAAAATAATGAATAAAATTTCATCCAAGAGGAGTTGAATGTGAATGAGAATTTTAGGCTTGTAGGGTCAAAGGAGAATTAGGAATGAAACAATCAAGAGTTGTATGTTGAATAAAATTGTAGCCATAGAGACTTGAAATATTATGAATATTTTAGCCATGTGGGATTATAGATAGAGGAAAATGAAATATAAGTGGATTTGAATGTTTCTTATGAAGAAACATTATAAATAGTGGATGTGTAATCTAGTACAGATGTGGATCTGATGTAAGAGCAACCTAGGGTTTAGGAAATATTGTATCACATAAAAATATAGTGCTGTGATTTTTTTATAGAATAAATGATAATTATATAATCAATAAAACTCATATAAGTTGAATTGCTTTCAACCAGAGGGGACGGTGGAGTGAGAAAAACACTATTCATGGGTACTATTTTTTGATGATATGGTAGACACTGTTCATCCAAGTGAGGTGCCTAGAACACTATTCTTAATTGATTAGGTACCATTTGTTAAATTTATCATTTGGGGTAAGAAAAGAATGGTAAAAGAGGAAATCTACCCATTTTATAAGATTGTGCCAAGTGGGGAGACATGAATCACTATTTTATCTTGGTGTCTTGCTTTTACATGTAACCTTACTTGAAGGTGGTGCCAAATTTATAAATATGCTATTTGTTTGGTCAATTATGACCCCATGAAGAATGTCACATGGATTATCTTTGGGTACATCTTATCTCTTGACAAGATTCCCTTCATGTGAAGGAATGGGATGAACTTTGTGCCCCTTTGTGTTTATTTCACTCATTCTTCCTTTATAAATATTTAAATGCATATTTCATTTTCTTGTTAGGTTGGCTAGGTTGGGAATGGGGTGAATTTGTAAGAATAATTTTAGGGATAAGCTTTAAATCCTTGGCTATGAATGCCATGTTATCTAATGTGAGGAAAGCTTTTTTAATAAAGTTTATGTAATGAGAGATGATTAATGAGAATTTATGAGTTGAATTTATGGTGAGATTATGTGTTTTTAATGAGATTGAGTCTTTTATGGATTTTTTAATCCATTATGTGGTTGAAGGCCAAATTAAGATGATATAGTGATCAATAATGAAATGTTTTTTAATGCAGTCAAGAGATAAGTTCATTTCCTCCAATAAACATTTACACTTTTTCAACCTCCCCTTAAAAATACATCACTTATAAAATGTGAAAATAATAAAATTAGATATGTTACTAGGAACATTAAATACAAATCCTTTGAGATAAACATTGCTACAACTATTCCTCCAATTAGAAACATTGACAACAGATGTTATCAACATTCATAATATAAATGGAGAACTTCAACTCTAGTGCTTAATGACTAAAAAATGTAATTTACACTGAAACAAGTATGGATAATAATGTACATGACCAAATTATTACAATCATATTACATTGGGTTAGGAGATGATGTACCCATTCATGCCTCAAGAATGTCCTTGTACATTTTTGTTTAAATTTTTTAGGAAAAATATAGACACATGTAAAATTAAAATTATAGTTATTTTAGATTAAAAAATAACTATCATATAAATGTTTATTCCATATAAATAAATATTAATAATGTCAATATAACCTAATCAATATATTTTTGGATGATGATATAATGATAGACATTAAAATTTTATTTTACAAATAGAAAAGATAAGTTTGTTTCCTCCAATAGATATTTGAACTTCCAAGACCTCCACTTCTAAATGCATTGATTCCAACACATTTGGATATGAAAAAACCATATGTTCCTAGTAACACAACCACTGAATCCACTTATATATGTTTTTTTGAATCTACATTGGCACATAAAAATAATGATAATAAATGTTGCCAATAATCAATCCATATTTGGAGATATCCACCTTTGTGGCTTCATGGAAAAACATGGCATAAATACCACTACTGGGGTCATAAATAATATATATGAACATTTTATTACTCTAATATTACAATTGGTTAGGATAAGGAGTACATGTTTTAGCCTTAAGGACATCCTTCCTTTTACAAAATGTTTGAAGGTTTAAAGGCAAACTTTAGGCATGCATAAAATCAAAATCATAAGTAGTTTAAATGATCCAAAATAAATACAAATTTAATTTTTAAGATATAATTTCATGATGTATCATGTTTATTTGATATAAAATGTGAATCCATGTTAAACATTATAGTGATTAGTCCTAAAATTTTATTTTTACATAGCCAAGAGATAAGTTCATTTCATCCAATAGATGTGTCTAGTTTTGGGACCTCCCCTTGAAAACACATCACTTAAAAAATGTTGTTATATAAAAAAATAAACATAGATATATGATGAAAACATTTTAATCCACTTAGATACATGTTTCTTCAAATGTGTTGGTGTGTATAAACATTGATAAAACATAATGTTGAAATTTAAGGTGCAGTTAGGGATATCTACCTTAGATTCTTTGTGGATGAAATATGTGATCACCACTAGGTCAAGGGAGTTGAAAAAAATATATAAATACATTATTATTATTATAGTATGTCTTTTTATAATATAGATTACCCATTCTAGCCTTAAGAATGTCCTTCCATGTATGAAAAAATTCTAGTTTTTTGGTGAATTTCAAACACCCATAAAAAAAAATCATAAGTCAAATATATTAAGTAAAATAACATTCACTTGTATATAAAATACATATAATTTACCCCTAGAGCATGAAAACCAAATATAGGATATGAATTTGTATTAAATAATATACTCATCAGTCCTAAAATACTATTCTTACATAGTCAAGAGACAAGTTCAGTTCCTTCAATAAACATTTATACTTGTGGGACCTCCCATTTGAAATACATCACCTAAAACACATTAGGATAAGAAAACTAAATATTTTATCAGAACCATGAACTATTAATCCACCTAAATATGTGGTCTTAAATACTCTAACAAATAAAAATATTCAAAACAAATGTTGTCAACATCCAAGCTACAATTAAAGATATACACCTTCAATTATTTATGGTTGAAAATTAGAATTGACACCATGTTGGGGATGGAAAATAATTTATATTTCCCCATTAATGGACCCATGATATGTTTGATTAGGACATTAATTCCTATTACGGCCTCAATAACGTCATTTCATGTACAAAATTATTGTAGTTTCTAAGAAAACTTGAGACACACAAAATGAAAACTATAATTAATTTACATAAACAAAAACTAACTTCACATACATGTAAAATACATATAGTTTCATACCAAATCACATCAATTTTACATAAGAGGAATCCATGTTTGATGATATAGTTATTAGTCTTGAAATGCTATTTTTATTGAGACAAGAGATTAATTTGTTTCCTCTAATAGACATTTACACGTATATGACCTTAAATTGAAAATACATCACTTCCAATAAATCATCATAGGATATTTACATATTCTATAAATATCATATCCTCTTAATCCACCCATATATAAGTTATTGTAACCACTAAAAAATGAAAAAAAACTTTGACAATAAATGTTTTCAACATTGAAGATACAATGAATATTTCTACCTATAATGATGTGTGTTTCAATACTGACATTATCACTACATCAAGGGTGGTAAGTAATGTCTATAACCATAATATTACACCTATGGTAAACCTGGTAAGGAGATAAATCACTTCTTCTAACCTCGATAACATCCTTCTTAATATGAAAATATAATATTTATTAAAGAAAAATTCATATGTAAATGAAAATCGTAAGTGTTTTAAAACAACTAATATATATATATAATTAATTTAAAATTTATATAATTTCAAATGAAATCAGGTTAATACATAATCATATATGAATATGTTGTAGACTATATAGTGATCAATTTTGAAAAATTATTTCTACATAGGTAAGTGACAAATTCATTTCCACAAATAGACATTTCCATTTCCAAGAGCTCCCCTTTAAAAAAAATCACATTAAACATGTTTGGATATGAAAATTACATATTTTCCTAAGATCATGACCTATGAATTCATCTATATACTAATTACTACATATTTTTTCCCACATAGATACATTCACAAAAGAAGTTGTCAATATTTATGTTGGAGTTGGAGATATCTACTTCTGATGTTTCATGGCTAAAAAATAACATAATAAGAACATAAAGAGTGGTGAATAACATCTATGAACATGTTATTTTTCTTGAGGTACATCTTGTTAAAAGATAGATTACCCATTACATCCTTAAGAAAGTCCTATCATTTACAAACAAAATACATTTTTAGGAAAAATTTAGATGTATAAAATGAAAACTGTAATCACTTAAATGAACCCAATGAACTATTATGTGCATGTTTAATCCCTTAAATTTCACTTGGATCACTTTGATAAAATAAAATATATGAATATGTGGTATATGATATAGTTATTGGTCCTCAAATGTTTTTTTTTAATGAACTTAAGAGACAAGTTCATTTTTGACAATATAAATTATGCTTTTGAGACTTCTCCTTGCATATCCATCAATTCTAACACATAAATATAGAAAAATTACATATTTAATAATAGCTAAAACATTTAAATTCTTGTATATATTTATTTTTATAACTACATCGGTACATAAAAAAATTGTTAACAAATGTTTGCAACATTTAATCCATAATTAGAGATCTCAACCTCTGGTGCTTCATGGCTAAAACATGACATCAAAACCACATCAACAGTGACATATAATGTATATTACCATGTTATTTTTCTATAATTATGCCATGTTAGGAGACATAGTACTCATTCCTACGTGTAATTTCCTTCCATGTATGAAACCATAGCCATTTTTAGGGAAAACTTTAGACTCTCATAAAATTAAAACCCCATGGATTTAAATCAACCTAAAAAACCATCACATGCATCTAAAATACATATATTTTCACCCTATAATAGGTTTATTGAACATAGTACATGAATTTATGGTATAATATATAGTGATCTATCATGAAATGTTATTTTTACACAATTAAGAGATAAGTTGATTTCCTCTGATAGACATTTTAACTTATGGGATGTCCCATTACAAATCCATTGCTTCTAAAATGTCATGATATGAAAATTGTGTATATTTATATAATATGAAATAGAAATACATTAGGATACATGTCGCTTCAATTAATCTAAGATGAAAAAATAGTGAAAATAAATGTTATTATCATTTGACTATTAATTGAATCTCCATATATGGTGTTTCATGGCTAAAAATTAGAATCACCACCATGTTGGTTATGGTGAATAAAATATGTTGGTTATGGTGAATAAAATATATTTTGGCCTTTTAATATACCTAGTTAGGAGATGGAGTACCCATTCTAGCCTTTAAAATGTCTTTCCCTATACGAAAATATTATACTTTTTTAGGTAAACTTCATACATACATAAAACTGAAAATGTAACTATCTCACACAAACTAAAATAAAATTGATTTTTTTTCATGAATCCATATACTTTTACCTTATATCATGTTGATGAATCATAAGATTCTAATCCATGAAAAAATATATAGTGATCAGTCATGAAAGGTTATTTTTATGTTATATAAACATTTATGTTTTCAGGACCTTCCCTTAAAAACATACCACTTCGAACACATCAAGATAGTCAAATTAAATATCTACCCAATACTACATCCTCATAATCCACCCAACATGCATTGTTTCAACTTCTCAAACACACAAAAACATTAAAAACAAATGTTGTCACCATTCACAAGGGGATACCTCCACCTCCATTTAATCATGGTTGATGAATAATGTCTAGGAACATTTTTTAAGCCTTAGGGTATGTTAGTGCCCAAAATTGCACTAAATAAATTATTCCCTTATTGAGTATAAATGCCTAATTTGTCTAGCCCAATTCACGTTTACGAGTGTTCACCCAAGGTGAAATTATCTTGATTTGGCCTTAGATCATAAATGTCCATTTACACATTCATTATTCATCCCCTATTCCCACCCTTGCCTTGTGTAAACCCTATAAGATCTTGATTTAAAAATGTTTAATAATTTTATGCTCTAATTAGATCTATAGAGGTGTATAGTCCAAAGGGAAATAGATGATTTAGTTATATTACATTCTAAGTAATCATATCATGGCCATGAAGTTGAACCAATTATGCCCAGTTCATTTGATTATTGTAAATCTTCTAGGAGGGGTGGTATTGGTAGTTCAACTGGTGAGGAGGATAGAAATACATGCAAGGATATTAATACTCTCTATGAATTACGGATACTATAAAATGTTCCTAGTAATTGGGTATGGTCATTGAGATTACTAGAATAAATTTCCATCTCTTAATAACAAAGGAATAAGGCCAAAAATATTAAATTACACATAACCATGCCAAATAAATATTTTCCATGTTGGAAAATTTTGAAACACTTGATCTTGTCATTCAAAAATATTTACATGAAGAGATAGAAGTTAATGGAACACAACAAGGATATATATAAAGTTGGGCCAATGTAGAGGTGCTCATGTAGCACCAAAAGATATTCAATGTATCATCCTACATCAAAATAGTAGTTTTAAACATAATTTGGAGACACACAATAAAGGTTTACAAACCCACACCATTATGACTTCCCTTGTGACACCAAAAGCAATATGAAACACATTTTTTTAACTTCATGCAAGAGAAACCATACCCATGTGGAAAGTATAAATAAAATAAAACTCTATAAGGAATGACACATAGATATTTAAAAGACTACAAGGAAATACATGTTAGAGAATTTGCTTTTGACTATAACACGGACTAAATTGCCAACGACACCTTAAAGCTCTACTAGGAGTTTAATGTCACAATGCAATTGTAAAACATTATTTGAAGTTCCATAAAAAGGTTAGGGTTCAAAATACACTTACAAAAGTATACTAAAATCCCTATAGGAATGTGTCATAGACAAGGAAACTACAAAAAATAAATATAAAAAGACAATATAATAATTTAAAAATAGGTCTCACATTTCCATCAAAAGTTTGGTTATTTAAATAAAAATTAAATTTGAGGGTAGATAAGTCCATGGAAATCACACTTGACAAAATAAAATGAGTAAATTACACATTATAAATTTTTTACACACCTCTAGATCCCACAAAAGATAAGAAGGAAAGGTAAGGTGGCAGAAAAGGGAGACTTTAGTGTAATTTGAAACAATTAACAAATTAATAATTGCTATGAAAGCTCTGGATCCCATAAGAGTAGAAAGGAAATGAGTAATAAATTAAAATTGATAATGGGTATGAGATAGCTAGTAGGATGGGGACGTGCCAATATTTGATTAGATGGTGTTGCCATTGAAGAAAGCATGTGGATTAAATGATGTATTGTTCACTATTTTGGTGTGATAACTGAGCATCTCCTTAAAGATGATGATAGTTTGCTTTGAGTTTCATGGGGACCTATTTTGGAAAATCTTTCTAAAAGTTCTTTGTTTCCCAAGATATGAAATGTACCCATTCAAGACATATCATTAGTTCTTTCCTTTCCTTTGTTGATTGTTCGTGTGTTCCAAAGAGATGTCTCAACAATTTTATATTAATGGGAAATCTGAGATATCTAGATGGGTCATGCAAATGTTGGTTTTATTCCCATGGTGGATACAAATATGCCACTTTTGAGAAACCAATAACATTTAATGGTGGGTGACCTATATCTATAAAAAAATGTTGAGGGAATCTTATCTAAAATATGGGCCATATGTGTAGATCAGGTTGGGAAGATTAAGTTGACCAATGGTGAAAATGTTAAAGGAATAGTCTTTGACTTGCCAAATTAAATTGTAAAAAAACTTCTTTTGAGGTAGACGTAACCAAGGAATACATTGTCAAAAAGTACCAAGTTAATTTTATTGAAAGATGATGAGCCTCCAAGTGACTAATATGGTTAGAGTTGTAGCTATTATTCCAATGTATGTCTAGCTTGAGGTTTTACACAAGACATTTATGGGTGAAGCTATACAATGCTTGAAATATTGTTTATAGTGATCTAGATACAAGAAATAAGGGTAGATCTTGAGACTCTAGTAGAATAAAAGATTGACCTAGTTCTAAAATTGAGGTTAAAGGTTTGGACATAGAAAGATCACTCTCGTCATCTACCTTGCTCCCTTCTTATGGATAATTTATCAAGGAGTCATCAGGGTCTTTCAAGATACATAGCTATTCTATTCAATTGAGAATGAATATAATTAAACCTTATTGATATAGGATTCATGGTCTATTAGGAGGTAACAAGAGTGAGCATGGCCTCACAAGATAGTTTGGAACTGGTTTAGATATAAATGTGCATAAACTATAGCCCTCATTATTTTAATAGTAATGTCTTTAGCTTGGATATGTACATGAAATTTTCCACTAGTAAATGATCAATAGAAAAAGCACAAGACAAGAATGATGACAACACTCACCTTTTTTCAAAATGAAAATTTGGATTCTTTACTCAGCCATGTTATAGGATTCAATTAAAATTTGAAAAAAAAATCATGTTCAAAAAAAAAATTTAGATGAGGCCCTCAATATCCTTAGGAAATATTAGTGGGAAATGTAAGTTGTAAAAAATAGGTCCTCAAAATGTAGTTTTTAAATTACGATGAACTCTCCCAATCCTATCATTCAAAGTAGAAGATAAAAAGTTAATAGAATATTCAAGAAGAATTAGAGGGAAAATATAATATTGTAATTTTTCACTTATACAAATTACAAATTGCACCTAGGTCTCCAAAACCCCTAGTCAACATCGTCCAACAAGTGGCCTTAATGTAAGGAGGAACTTCCACACCCAATTATAATTTTGTGATTTTGCAAAATTATAATTTGCAGTTGGATTTTTGGATACCTTAGAAGGAACTTTTAAGGAAAATGAGAACACCAACATGTAATTTTCAATTTTGAAAAAATTTAAATTGTAGTTGGGGTTCCCATTTCCCTTAAAAGTTCCTTTTTGGGAATCCAAAACTCCAACTACAATTTCCAATTTTACAATTTCAAGAGTTACAAATTATAGCTAGAGTTCCATTTTCCTATGTGAACTTAGTAGGGAAAATCCACTTGTGAATTATAATTTTTTAAATTGAAATTCAAAAATTTGAAAATTATAAATTGCAAATGGGACTTGGATTTCCCCAAAATAAATAAAAATTGCAAATTTGCAAAAGTGACCAAAATTTTCCCAAAAGGCTTAAAAGTGGAAAGTAATGCATTTATGCATTAAAAAAATTGTGAAGGAAACCTTAAAAGGGAAAATTTTCAAAAGGAAAATTTGAAAAAATAAAATTTGAAAAAAAGAAAAACTGTAAAATGTAATGCATTGAAAAGCAAGTTAGAACCAAAAAGTAAAAAGGTAAAATAAACCTCAGTATTGTATTTTCTCATGAGTTTCTTGTTCAAGCTCCTCCATGGGAGTGATGTTGAATGTTTAAAAATCCAAGGTGGGTCATTGGAGGAAGATCTTTGAAATTGCCATGGATCTATAATATTCCCATGCCATCATTACAAGAATAGGTTGTTTTATGGCATGCATATGAAGAAGGGCAACTGTCAAGGAGGCTTTAGCTATACAAACAAGTGGTCAATAACATCTCCAGGTAGTTGAAAAAAATGACAAGGGGTTTTTTTACCTATACCATGCATATTATCTTTCCATCTCAAGTGAAATGCATTTCTATCGAAGGAGAATAAAGTTTTATTTCAAATATTCATAATTACTTGTAGAGGTAGTTGGAACAATCATTTTCCTTGAAAAATAATGAAGATTCCAATTGTGGTAAAGGGTTATTTATAGCTGGGAGAATCTTGGTGGGACTTTAGAGTTTTAAATACAATTTTATAAATTTTTAAAATGAAACCTCCATTCTTGGGTTGTAAATATGTCTAAAAAATGTATAAATAGAGGGTTTCTCCTCTATTTTAGGTGGTTGTTATTAGTCATTTTTTCCCTCCATGTATAGGATATTAGAAATTTTGGGATCATTATTGTGTACATTTTATCTCTCTTTCTAAGGTATTTGTAACTATACAACCATTAAAAATATCTGAAAGTATGTCTTTATGTATCCCCTGCCCAACATGGAGTAAATCCACAAAGCTTGTCCCCATGGCAACATTTTGAAACATTGATGTATGTAAGATTTTATTTCAAGATAATGGAAAATACTTAATGCTATTACTATTTACTATTTATGAATTATAATAAAGTGTTTAATAAGTTTTTTTGATTAAATATTTGGGCTTGTGTTCATTACTAGTTTTCATTTTGAGCATAGATCTAGGTTATATATCCCTTTCTATAGTTATTTTGGAAGTATGTTGTCGAATACCTTTTAAGGGTACCTTGCGTTTATGGATTTAATGAAAAAAATTATTTCAAATTCTAGTTTCAATATATATTCTAAGGTTTTAGAATCATTTTGTTATTTTAATTTCATTATCACTAATAAATGCAAATAGCACCTGCTAGTTTCTTTAGAATGCATTTGAGTTTTTCTACATCTTTTTAAAGGAATATTGTCATGAATATTGTAAGAAGTTTTTCTATTTGAAAACCATCAACACATCATCCTTTTTATAAATATCTAATTGCCCTACCCTATCCTACCCTAAAAATAATATACCCTTTGTATATGTTGAGTTTTATTTGCCTTGTAGATACATAAAATGTTGTCTATATAACATGTGTTTTCATTTTTTGCTTTAAATCTAAGCACTATAATTTTCCATTTGAACCCTATTATTGAAGATTACTTAGAATTAATATTGTTGTCATATTATAATTAGTTTTTAGTAGCTTGTATGTGACCTAGAGAATTTTGTCATCTTATGTGACAACCCTTCTCAGGTGTAGTGAACAAGTATGGTTGTGCCCTGGTCATATTTGTGTCTTTTTGTGTTAAAAATCCCCACGGAAGTTGAATTAAAAAATCACTCCATGTGATGAAGCTACCTTATAGGTATTCTCACTTTGGTTTAGGCATAGTCATAAGTAGCAGGGAGCTAACCACACCCTTTGTCAATGCCTCTCATTCATTTTCTATGTTTGATCTATTTTGATGCTAAACCCTTCCCCCAGAGATAATGACATACTATTGGGTTTTTGATTTTTGTTTACCATTTTTATCAAGTGTGTAAGGGTGATCAAAATAGGTGTACAAATGGAAACTAATAGAGTATGCCCAACTAGGATATGCAATACACATTTTAACCCCAAGAATGTCCTTCCCTATACAATAAACTTGATGTTTTAAAGGTAAACTTGAAACATATGTGAAAATAAAATTTTAAATCATTTAGATAGA
>JARHVA010010755.1:97500-100000 GCA_037957365.1 Torreya grandis | reverse complement strand
TTGTAATTTGTAATAAGGTGTTTTATGTATTTATCACTATCTACCAATTCAATGTGATCTATTCAAAAATGGGGATAAAAAAAAATGACATGGAGAAATTTTTACTACTATTTCAACCCAAAAATATTTAACCTTGTAATATTAACAAACCCCCAAAACATGAAATATGAAAAAACCTTATAAAATATTTCACATGCAATTGAGAAATGAAATACAAATAATTAGTTGAATAAAAATATTAATGTAATGCATATCAAAAGTTATGTGAAGATAATTAAAGATGGCTCCTATAATATACATTTATAATTTAAATTCAATGTGAAAAAAATCAAGAGATGTTTAGAGATATTGGAAATGATATACACAAAGACAATAGGAGGCCCAGGCCATACAATTTAATGAGTAATGATGCTCATTATAAAAAAACCACCAATTATGGGCAATTTGAAAGCATCAATGGATAGTAAATCATATGGCTCTAATTTCCTCCACATATCGGCACATAAAAAGTTACAAATTTATGTCAATCTTTTGGATGGAAAAAACATTTTCCCCTTCCCTCTCTTTGAGCCTCTTTTAAGACATAGATAACACATTTTTAAATTAAAATATGTCAATAAATGATTATAATAAGATTCCTCTATGTCACCATCATCACCCATACTTACATTCTATTTATAAAACATTTTCCCCTTCCCTATCTTTGAGCCTCTTTTAAGACATAGATAACACATTTTAAAAATAAAATAAGTCAAGAAATGATTATTATAATATTCCTCTATGTCACCATCATCACCCATACTTACATTCACTTATATAAATAGAAGCATCCTAAGCACTGTAATTTGTGTGTGTGTGTGTGTGTGTGTGTGTGTGTGTGTGTGTGTGTGTGTGTGTGTGTGTGTGTGTGTGTGTGTGTGTGTGTATCCCAATTTTTCATGTAGTTCTCTTGCATATATGAACAACACAACTTTCAAGTTAGAAAATACAACTATCAACTTCTCCTAATCTCACTATGAAAATATAGAAAGATCGTTGTCTTTAACTAAAGTTATTAAATTGTGATTTTTTTATTGATTTATTAGTTAACAATTGTCATTAATTGTATTATAATTTCCCTTTCATGGTATTTAATCTCAAATTTAATGTGAAATATATCAAAATAAGATATCTTATTTGGTCCATATTCATCATTGGTGATCCATTAACATAGAATCTAATTTAAAGTTCAAAGGTACCTATGTGAATAATTTGTTCATCCATTCAATGCTTGAAAACTCTTTGAAATACGAAAAATATGTGACATTGTTAGAAGTGTTATGATTTATAAATTTAACTTGGGGTTCATAGAGAATTCTTTAATTTACACATGGTAACATCATGGGGCCTTAGATTCACAGAGTGATAGTTTCAATCACATGAAATTTAATGTAGGGTTCAATGAGGATCCACACCATACACATCATCATTATGTGACATCAGAATTACACATGCCGCTTAGTTGTGGTGTATCTTTTGGTTAATCAAAATTGGAGACATAGCCTTCTTTCATTCAATCAAACTCATGGAGTTCATACTAAGTCCATGGATTTCTATAATCCCTAGAAAACATAAAAAAGTGGCTAGATAGTAACTCCCCATTTAAAAATATTTTCTATTATGATATTTCACTTGGTTAGGATCTCTCTTAATTATATTAACATAATAGAGAGGCCATTTCAATTTTAGAATGCATTTGCAATTTTACA
Source organism: Torreya grandis (assembly GCA_037957365.1). Lineage (NCBI taxonomy): Eukaryota > Viridiplantae > Streptophyta > Pinopsida > Cupressales > Taxaceae > Torreya > Torreya grandis. The sequence goes on along the minus strand of JARHVA010010755.1, from coordinate 98,252 downwards.
TTTCCCTTATGACTATGCCTTAACAATACTTTCCATTAGCTTCAATTCTCATCTTACAAATATTATGAGTTATTCCATATTTAAAATATATGTCCAAGGGTCAAACTTTAAGTATTCTATAAGTATCAATTTTTTTTATTATAATACATTTTTGATAATGTGGAAACCACTTTAATTCTCAATTAATATTTTGGTGGACATGCCAAGAATTTATAAAATAATGTGGCCATTCATACCTTAGTAGGTTGATGAAGCCCATCCATGATGAATAGTCATTGCAAACCCTAAATATATGCACTTATTACTAGTCATAAAATGTGTACTTATATACCATTCAGACACAATCCCAAAAAATTAATTGGATTTATTATGTCATGTATTCATCGACCTAGCTAATTTATATGGATTTATCTTTTTCTAATAGAACTACATTCAAGGCTAGTGGGATATGTGACTATTAGTGCACTCAAATAAAATGGAATCTAATCCATCCATGTGTTATATTTACACGTTATTATGGTCATGTAATTTACTAAAGAACTATGCAAAAATTCTAAGATAAATTGATATGGATATACTACTTGTGTGGACATCATTTATCACCTGACATGGCTTCCCACCACTTAAATTATACTATGTAGTGATTCAGATTCCTTCTATTAACATTATTATCTATAATATATACAATGTGAGATGATTCGTGAGATTTACTAAGAGGTTTTGTACCATGTTTAAGGCAATACATGGTCACC
>JARHVA010010755.1:82500-90000 GCA_037957365.1 Torreya grandis | reverse complement strand
CTCCCATACCTTATTTTTAGGGACTAGAGAATAGATCATACCTCAACTCTAGATGTGACTCTATCTTTGATACATAAGTTTTGGTATTAAAAAACCAAGATTCCCAACTAGACTAGCTAAGATGTTTTCCCCTACCCAACCTCCAACCAATCAACTGCCCCAAAGAGTCATAAATTTGCTCATGATCCCAAATTCGGTTCATCCCTAATCTTGTGGAAAAAATTCCAATTTTCTTGTACTTCCATTCTAATAGAGCCAAGAATTTCATATCCCACCTTAACTTCATAGAAGTCTACAATGCCATCACAACATGCTACAAAAATACATTACATTTTTTTAAGACTCAACCCATTATTAGAGCACTCAATGCCATCTTGAATTTAATATATCAACTTTATTCAATGCCTTTTTATGAAATAATGGCAAGGAGAGGACACAAAAAAGGGCACTCAAGTAAAAATCCATTGACCTTGCTATAGGGACTTTATAAATCCTTGATTCCATGAGATTCTGGTAGATACTATTTTTTGAGTCAACACCTAAATAGGGACAATGTTAGGACTAACCATCCCATGGAAATAAGTGAGGGGACATAATAAATCAATGAGCAACCAATGGGTAAGGTAGTCTTAACCAAACTCTTTTCCAAGCAAAGGAAACTAGATTCTGATAAGGATCTAGGCACTTCCTTAGATCTGGGTCATCCTCTTCACCATCATTATCTCCTTCCTTGCTCTCATGACCTTCCTTCTTATGACCAATTTCAAACTTTTGATCATTTCTTTTGCCCCATTCTACCATCACTTACTTTAAAGTTATCATTTTTGTTTGAAGCTTCTACTTATTTAGATATGAGAACCCAAGACTGGCGAAAAAATTATTGTAACCATTTTATCTAGATAGGGTCATCATTAGTCATTTTTTAAAAACCAAATAAAGACATAAATATTCTATGGAATATGCATATGTGGCATTGACTTTCCATATGTGGCATTGAATTTTAACAAGTTTAGAGAAATTTCAAAGAGAACATAAAACACTAATTTTTATTAGAGAAATATGACATGAAGGTATTAAACAATAGTAATTACTGGCCAGTGACCCTAATAAAACATCCTATTCCAACTCTATCAAAGGTAAGGGCCCTACCCTGAAAAATGAATGAAAAATATAAACCTAAGGGAAATCAATTAACTCAATAAAATCCTTCCCCAATTCTATAAAAATAGATCAATTCTAACAACTTGTACTTATTAATAGTTCAATTATACTAAAATGATCATAAATAAGTCTACACTATTTGAATTTTTCTAGTTTGAAACTCCATCTAGTCTAATATATGGGGAATAGAGCTAAATTATTACCATAATCTTAGTCTAGTGTATTTAGAATATATGAATACTACTCTTGGTATAAGATTCTCTCTAGTATAGATTGGTTGGAATATATTTATGTTATTGTAAATTTACCTTACAAAAGGAAATGGAAATTACATTAAATTTTTGAAAAAGAGTGTTGTAATTTGTGTAAAAATCAAGGCACTTTGAATATCAATATTTCAAGAAAATGACATATTTAGAATAAAAGATAAATAAATATAGTTCCGTCCTACCAAAATAAGAGAAGTAATTTTTAAAACAACAAGATCACATGTCTAAATGGATTCTATATTTAATATCCTCTCACCATATATTTATTGATTATTCAATGTTTGAGAATATTGACCAATGCAATAATATTGAATTTTATTGGGCAACTCTAGTTTTCTAGTTGGTGAGGGTGAAGGCACATTTGAGATGAAGAATTGCATATTCTAAAAAAGTCTTTGTATTATTTACTTGAATATGAACCTTCTATGCATATATCATATCACACATTGAAGTGAATGAAAATATATTTAGTTACATTTGTCGATGTCCACATACAAAATATCAAAGTTTATTATTCTATTTGATCCACTTTCATGGTTAATCATCAAGGATGGCTATAAAAATTAGAGATTTTGGTGTTTAATTAAACTTCATAAAAAATTATTGAAACCTAAATTATTGCTCATTATAGGACCTAATTAAACATAACATGGTTATTAGTTTGCCGGAAGTTTATTTTAAAGATGATTTTTTCTAGGGTATGCACTTAGAAAATAACATAGCAATTCATTTCCCAAAGAATAATCCTCGAGGGAAAGTGATGTATTATAGTTGAGTCAAAGTTATCTCATGTGTTTTATCAACTTTTAATTTTAAAAAATAGAATTAAATGTCTACATTAATTGATAATTTATCTTATATAAATGGTTCTACTTTTTGAAACAAAAAAGAATTTTTTGATAAATTCAAAATTTTGAAGGCCCTTGTTGAAAACCTATATGAGAGAAAAATTCACCTCTTTGAATATATAATGGAGGAGACTTTGTTAAAAATCCTATGATTGTTTTATTTGAACTAGTAGCCACTAAAATATAGTATACTATACCCTACACCATTCTATGAAATGCTATAGGTAAATGCAAAAACTACAAACTAAAGGAAATTTTTAATTGTGTGGTACATTCCAAATACTTTCCTCAACAATATTGGGTATAAAAAACTAAGTTTTTAACTTACATCTAAAAATGCAATTCCTACTCCATATTGAACAATATGACTATTAAAGAAAAATGATTTGTTATTAAGCCAAACATTTATAGATTAAGATTTTATGGATGTAATGCATAAGCACACATTCTAGGTGAAAATCATAAAGAAATGGAAATTAGGTGTCTTCCTTATATTTTTGTCAATTGATATGAATATGTGAAGGCATAATATCTTCTTATTTTGGGCATCACTAATGTGATTTATAGGAAAGCTGTTTTGTTTGATGAATAATTTTATGATTTCATGCCATCTTGTCGAGTTGCACACAAGTTTTGAGGTCTCTTATGAGAAGTAAGACCATTAAAATCCAAAATTATGATATATGATTGTACCCACATATCATTGATTTATTTGAGAACTTATATTACATATAAGCTTAAATGAAACATAGAATATGTTTACATTGACACTGTAAAATCATAACAAAATGTATGTGTCAGATTCTATTTATATAAAGAGAATAACACCCAATAGTAATCTCTAAACTTATTTACCAACATGGTATACCTTAATAGTTAGAGTTGGATATCATAAATAGGTTTCACTTACTATGGTTAAATACGAGTAACTTAGTATCCATCCTTACAATTGAATCCTACCATACCCATATTAACATTATTATAAATCTCATAAGATTTATTACTATTAATATCTTTATAAATTATACATGATATAGTATTAATAAGTCAAACTTAACTATATGAGGATATAAAATCAATATCATCAACAAATCTCATAGCTACTATGGTGTTGATTCTAATAAGATATCTTAACATCCATTGTATAAGGTTAACTTTTACATAATAGTAAATATTAAGGATATCTTAATTGTCCATTCTAGTTAAAATTAGTCGATTAAATATCTTACTGGGTCATAACATAATTTAGAATGCAAAAGAACATCCTTTAGAAAAAGTTTAGATTACCTAAACTTTACATATCCCCAAATATTAATAAAAAATATAACATCCAAAGTAAACACATTTACAACTTAGACCAAAAAATGTCATTTCGAGAAATGATTAGGGAATTAATGCATGACTACACACAAGTTGAGATAATGTAATAAACATAAGATTTTAATTACCAAAACCATCAATTTTTAATAACAAAATATTTTCTTCCTCTTCCTAGTGAAACATTTGTGGACCTTTCATCCCTAGATATGGAATCAAATTGATTGTATAAGCTTCTAACAACACCTACTCCCTACCATAAACACTTTAATCTCCATTTCAAGCCACTTGCCAGACAAAATTATGAATTATAACATAAATAAATATTTATCCCATTTTATGGATGTTTTTATCACATGAAATTAATGTTTAAATGCATTGGAGTATTAGGTCTTCTCACATGCCAATTGCAGGGATGCACTACTTATTATTTTGCATGAATTAAAATTTACTAGATCTAACTTAATTTTAATGGCATCAATAGAGATTTAAGAAAAAACTTTAAATTGAGGCCATTATAGATGAGTCACTTTAGTTATTATATTGAGGACCACCACTTTTTTCCTTCCTATAGTTTTGGGCTTTGCCAATTCTCAAACTTAATACCATGTCTTGTGTAGATGAAAAAAGAAAATAACTTTATTACTCATAGTTATTATCTTCAAATAAGGTCATATACCTAGATGGAAATACAATTTAAAGTATCTAATTAGAGAAAATAACATTGGATTAATTAGTCATATAGACTATCACTATCTGAATATGGAGGAATTAGTCATTATGGAGGTACAAACCTCAGTCTACAATCTAGAATAGTATTTTAAATATTCAGATATTATAAATGTTTATTCAAACATTTAAATGTTAACTAAGATACCTTTGAAAATATCTTTGTCTCCATCTATTTTTTTTCTGATAATTTTTATCATATTAATATTTTGTGATAGACTAAATATTTTTTTATTTCCTCCTACCTAGTCTACTACTCATTACAAATATATATTTAAAAAAAATCCAAATACTACTTATGTACATAGACACATAGCTAAGATACATACACTTTATTTTTATAATTATCATTTTATATATTAAACCCTACGTGTTTTGCATTGGTAGCTTCACACAAATATAATATAACAATTCACATATATCACAAATTTTCCTAAGTTAAGATTTAATAAAATCACCAACCTCTCTAGATCGTAGTAGATATTGATTCCTTCTATGGTCCCTCTTGCTCCACTCTACCTTTTTCTCCTCCCTTCTTTTTCAAAACTTTAGCCTCTTTTATCCTTTTTCTTATCTTATAGGAATTTGGTGCTTTTATTTAAATCTTTTTTCTTTCTTTCTTTTTCAATTTTCTTTTTATTTTTTTAACTTTTTTTTAATTCTCTTTCCTAAATTTAAACCTCACTACTTTTTCATCTTATTCCAATTTTGATTTTATTTATTTTATTTCTCTTTTTCCAACTTTTCCCTATTTATATATTTATCATAATATATATTTTAATTATTAATAATAAGACTTAATAATATATAGTCATTTCTTACAAATAACTAATCTTAATGAATTAATATCAATATGACCAAAAATAAGTTACTCAATGAAAAATGGTAATTCACATGTTATTATCCAATCCAAATTTATAATAAATATAACATAAATATAAAAGGTTAATTTTGCATAAACATAAATTTTAAATAAACTAACACAAATGTTCAAGCATCTAAATATAGACAATTATAAATAAGTTCTTATGCTAAACATTCAAATATACATAAAACATGTACTAAATAATTTGGTGTGTATAAGGTTCTAGTCAATTTCTCTTTCATCCCACAATATCTCCATTCATGCCACCATCTAATATAATGCTCTCACTTCGTTAGACTCAGAGGGATGAAACTCTCCTACATTCAACTCATGATAATTAAGTAGTTAGTTCATAACATCATATCATACATACATCATAAAAAATAACTAAAATAATAAATCAATATGATCATACTATAAGAATATACACTACAAATAACTCATAGCAATGTAGTGATGTAATCTAATTAATATTCAATTATCCAATTATTTGATATAATTCATAGCTTAGCTAAAAATAACCAAATCAAATTGATAACTATAAATATCTATGAATAATTAAGTAATTTTGCTTAGTGAAGAATCAGGATGTAACAATTTATGTGATAAAGAAATCTTAAGTTTTCATAGATAAATTCAAATATTTGTCAAACTATATAATTTAAAAAAGGTCTACATCATATTTATTGACTTTTTTGTATTATTGTTTAGGCCATGTGTATTGAAAATTCATATTGAGTCCCCTGTGTAATAAAAGTAAAAAAATAGCCAGTATGAAATTTATGATCTTATCCAACTGATGTATCATAATTTTAATTTTGCGTCTATTCTAAATTAAATGGTGGATAATGTTCTCTATGGTTTATATTTTTATGATTTCATAATATTAGGTCATGTGCATTAAATATCCACATTGACCCACCATATGTATTCAATTTCCTGATCAACTTAAAAAATTTATAGAAGTTTTGTGAAATATTATCATATTTTAGGGTTCACTTAAATCTATTATGGATGCCTTTAGTTCATGATTGAAAACACTTTATACTATTTATCAATATCAAGTTTGAGGAAAATAATTCTTTAATATTTCCACATACAATAGTTGAACATTTATACTTAATTTATTTATCATGACCTCTCCATATTATATAAATTTATACTTATTCTACGAACCCAATCATTAAATTAAATCAAATCACATTTTTAAATGGGTATGTAGCCTTATCAAATCTTGTGACCTTAAGAGTTTGGGATCACATCATGTGTCTCCTCAAAGGAAACTAAATTTGGTTTATGCTTATCAATTCTTATAAGAATTAATTTATGAATAGGTGGATAATAATATCCTACCACATGTTTCTCACTTTAGACAAACAAATATTATCTCATTTTAAACACCATGACATATTATGTGTATTATATGTGTATTAATATAATTACACTTTTATTTCAAAGGATTTAACATTAATTGTGGCCATTTTTTATTTATTTCAAGATTAAAGAATTCAAATTTTGAGAAATTTATATTACTTCAAATTTATTTCCAAATCTAAACTCTAGGTTAAAGCCAAAACAAAATTTAAAGAGTTATCTTATCTAATGATGACATTAGGTGACTACTACCATTTACATGATTGGCATTTCACTTGCCACATGTATCCATTTTAAACATTATGTTTTATTATATTTAAAATTATCCTATGATTTATTAATGCATATTTTAATTATGGTCTACCTTCTAAATACTAGGTACATGTGCAGTCCTCAAAAGAAAAAGGTAAAGTTATTTTAAACTTTTAATGGGTCTTTGTAGTTGGTAAATACACTAGATGAATTTATTATTGACTTCATGATCATGAATGAATAAAAGGAAACCACATTGAATGTTTCAATTAGGCCATCATAGAAATCAAAATAGAATAATCAAGAGGTAATCCATGACTATGAGGCTCTATGATGATAACACATGGATGAATGGGATACTCCATGGGCACTATGATAATTTTATACTTATCAAAAAACTTAACATGCCATATAATGACATTGAGGCCATAAGTTCCTATGACATGGATGGTGAGGATCTTATGTTGATAATACTTTAAATTTTATCATCTAAAATGTGTAATCACACTAAATAAAGAACATGGTCATAACTAAATTCAATAGGTTTTGGATGAATCTAAGATTATGCCACATGTGCACTATGATACCAAGTCATAATTCAAATTATATTTTATAAATCCAATGTAATATCTAGAGAAATACAAATAATAATTTTTTTTTGGCCATGTAGTTATGAATAATTATT
>JARHVA010010755.1:20000-77500 GCA_037957365.1 Torreya grandis | reverse complement strand
GAATACTTATATATCAAAGAGCCTACATATCAAACATGGCTTATTTTATATTATTTAAAAACATCTTTGGTTACATTATATATATATATATATATATATATATATATATATATATATATATATATATATATATATATATATATATATATATATATATATATATAGACACACACACACACACACACACACACACATTGTTGTAGTTTTACCTAATCATATGTAATATTGTATTTTCAGACTTAGTTCTAATATTTCATATTAAAATTTAGTTTCAATATCACCAGTTGGGATTTAAATTTCTAGAAGAGGTGTTTCTATTGTTTAAAATTACAAATAGAACTAGTTTTTTAAAATTATAGTGAAATATAAATCCATAGGGTATTCTTTTATTACAAAAATAATTTTTCAAAATAAAAGATCCATGTGGAAAGATACTCAACCAACATTTATTGTATCCTAGAAATTATACATTAATGATGTGATGCTTATCAATGGCCTTTAACACATTTAAATTATTCAATAACCTACACATTTTGACCATATCAAATGAAAAAAATATAAAAACCATTCCAACAAACCTAGAGGCATCTTTTGTTAGTTTCTATCCTTGGAATTAAGGTTTAATTTCCAAGGCACCATGGAACCTTATAAAGATTGTACTACCTTGAAGGAAATCTAAGGACCTTATAGTAAGATGAGGGTATGCCAACAAAAAAATGAGCTCGCTACTCTTAATCCAAATAAGTATCCGCACATTGATGATTTCATCACTCAAATCAATCACTAGAAGCTTCTACTTATTCAAAATGGTGAAACCAAGACTGATGAAAATCTCATTAAGACCATTTTATCTAGATAGGGTTATCATTAACTAATTTATTGTTTTGAAAATACGCACACAAAAATATTATATGGGCATATACATCATTGAATTTTAACAAGTTATGTGAGTAATTTCAGAGAGAACATGAGAAAATAAGTCTTATTAGGGAACTCTAACTCATAAAGGTACAAAGAAGTAGGAATTAATCATCGATGACCCTGATGCCATGTCATATCCCAACTCTATAAAATTCATGGGCCATGCCTAGAAAAAGGAAATAAAAAGCTAATCCTAAGGAAAGTCATTCAACTCAGGAAAATCCTTCCCCAAATTTATACAAATAGATCAATTTTAATAATTTGTAGTTATTACTAGTCTAGTTACAATAAAATAATCATAAATAAGTCTACATTATTTTAACTTTTCTAATTTAAAACTTAATTTTTTCCAATATATGGGGAGTAGACATAAATCACTACCATACTCCTATTATATTTTATTTAGAATATATGAAAATTATTCTTTGTCTAAGCTTCTCTCTAGTCTAGTTTGGGGAGAATAAGTTCATATTATTGTAAATGGACATTAAAAAAGAAAATTAAAATTAAAAGAAAACATCAAAAAAGATTATTGAAATTTGTGTAAAAAACAAGTCATGTTGAACATCAATGTTTCAATAAAATGACATATTTAAAGGCAAAGAATAAAAGACACATGTTTTGAGATTTCATATGAAGAAAAATATTATTTATATGAATCACATTCTAGGAATTACTACCCTTGAAAAATATGAATTGCAAGCGTAAAAACTAAACATGAACCACTACCAGTGTGAGAATACATTTACAATGCAACTACACAACCAATAAAACCTCTACCAAAATTGGTCCACATGGTTCATAATCAAGTTGGTGCATTGGTAGGGGATTTAATAGATCACCACATGAGAGAAACATCATAGGAGAAACATCCTTGCTGTATTAATCTAACATGAATAAATAACATATAGATAAAGTATAACATTAATAGTTATAAGTAACTCAATTTATATTATTTCATAGGTGTTAAATACAAGTGGATATATTTGTATATAAATTTATATTAGGATATTGAGATAGTCATCTTCACTCCACTATTAAAAATAAATAAAATATTACACTCAAAGTGTTAAAAGACACAACTCTTCTTCATGAATATTATTCTATATTTTATTCCATGGGATGCTATGAAGTTATATACATAACATGAAGGACTTGTATAGATGTCTGATGTTGAGGTGTCATTAAAAGCTTATGTGGTTTATCTTTATACTAAATCACCACATGAGAGAAACATCATAGGAGAAACATCCTTGTTGTATTAATCTAACATGACTAAATAACATATAGATAAAGTATAACATTAATAGTTATAAGTAACTCCATTTATATTATTTCATAGGTGTTAAATACAAGTGGATATATTTGTATATAAATTTATATCAGGATATTGAGATAGTCATCTTCACTCCACTATTAAAAATAAATAAAATATTACACTCAAAGTGTTAAAAGACACAACTCTTCTTCATGAATATTATTCTATATTTTATTCCATGGGATGCTATGAAGTTATATACATAACATGAAGGACTTGTATAGATGTCTGATGTTGAGGTGTCATTAAAAGCTTATGTGGTTTATCTTTATACTAAATTATTCAATGAAGAATGTAGTCAACATCACCCCTGGACATAAAATTTTCTCATCCTTGGTACAATGACAATGAAGAATCCATACTTTAAGAGCTTTTATCTGTATATAATAAAGTATTGAGACTTGGTATTTAAAGTTTTGTGAAAGGATGTCCATTCTTTCAAGTATCTAGTTACTCATTTTTCCTTCTATTATAATTTTTTCTAATGAATAAATTTTAAAATGTCTTGTGTGTGGGATGATTGTCGATAGACTTATAAAAAATATCAATTTCTATGGTAACTTATATAAATTATTAATGTTTTTTTTTAATAAAATATGTTCTAAGTAGTGAGGTGAGTCAAAAAAAATTATGAAATTTCTATATGGCAATCCAAATATGCAAATAATTTCTTATAGAGTTTTAAAATGTTTAATAGTAAAAGAGCACCAATAGGAATTGCAATAAGTTAAAAACTAAACAAAGATGATTACAACACCAATGTAGGGACACCTTTTTACAAATAATTGATGGCAAGGTTGGTATATTTGATAGATACAAACCCTAATATTATATATGAATTTAGTTTAATATCTACAGTGATGAAAAATCCAATGAAAACTCATCTATAAGTTGGGAAGATAATTTTAATATATTTGAATAAGACTGAGAATCATAGTATTTTATATACCAACAATTTATTTTTATTTATTTGGCTATGCATGTAGTGATTCTACATGTAACATTGATTATAAGAATAACACTTCTCATTATGTTTTTCACTTTGGCTCATTATAAGTTTCATGCAATTCTTAAAAAAACCTATTATCACTCTTTATATATCTAACATTGAAAATATTACTACAACTTCAACATCTTGTTAGGGGATTTAGATGAGAATTTTTTTTAAAAAAAAAATTGATCATAAAATGGACCACTATATCTTTGTCAAAAATCTACTATTCCATGGAAGAAGCAAGCATATTGATATAAGATACCATTTTATAAGGGATTTTGTTGGAAATGGAGAGATAAATCTTAAATTTTATAAGACAAAAAAGTAGTTTGCATATATTTTGCAAAGGCACTATGAAGAAATGAATTTGAATAAATCAAAAATAAATTGGTTATAAAATCTCTTAGAGATTCAAGGTAGAGAGATGGTGTTGAAAAAGTCAAACTTTCATTTCTTTATGTTTTACCAAATAATGTAAAATAAATAAAAAAATATATAAAACTAAAATTTGAAAAAGTAAAATAAATTTAAGAAAAAAATAAATAAATAAACTTTAATAAAATAGATTGTTTTATTTTAAAAATTTATAAAAAGTTTTAGATTAAATATTTAAAAAAGAGAAAACTTATAAAGGAGATTAAAAATTTCAATACTTTTAAAAAATAATTGTAATTACGTATATATGCAAGTAATATATAGATTTTTAATACAAGGTTTTAGCATGAAGATTCAATAAAATCTTGCTGTAGACATTGTTTTTGGAAGACATTATTTTATTAGATATATATTTATTTTCTTCTTGCATGTAAAAGTGATTTCAGAATAATAATATATTGTGATAATCTGAGATTTAATTTAAACAGTCATTGTTTATTGTGTTGTTTAGTTTCTGCACACAGCTTTCAAGTCTTTTACAAAATATTTACTGGTCTTTTACACCCTAATCTGGTATCCTATTTTTACAAAATAAACTTGCCTGGACCGTTTTAATCTCATTTTATTAGTGGGTTTGTGCAGATACACACAGTTTGACTCGGCCCCTCTTTCATCCTCTCCTTGTGCAGAATCTTCTGTTTTGCCGGATTCTTCTTATCCACCCTTGCCATGCTTAAGGCTATAATTTTATTTATATATATATATATATATAGAGAGAGAGAGAGAGAGAGAGAGAGAGAGACCGTTATTTTTATTTTTTATTAAACAAAGACGTATATTGTAAGTTGCAGGCATTTGAGACGTCGCATTTATCTTGAAGATAAAACGAAGCGACTGCAACGTGGATTTGGGTATTATCCTTGTTAACACCCGTCTCCCTCCATATCAATTCTACACACAAATTCAATTAAAATACACATTTTTAAAATATGCGGTTTCCATTTAGGCCGGGAAATTGACAAACTGTAGCTTGTGTTTTTTGCTTTACACTGTATCTAATTGCTAAAATTTATAGCTGGTTGTAACGTGTTACAGGCTTAAAAATTAGCAGACCCTATGTTGTTCCAAATGTCGTTCCGTTTGATTGGGGAAAAGGTGGTGATGCGAACCTGGCTCTGTTTGATTTAGGTGGTGGTGGGATAAACCTTCTCCTCGCTATCAACATTCTCCCAGATTTGTTTTCCGTATCTGACGTCAAAATTCTAATATTGTCTGCAAATTCATAAATAAAATACCTTTTTAATCAGAAGTCTAATGTTTTTAGAGTCTATTAAATAGAGATGAGAGTTTTTAAAGAAAACAGTGCAAATAATTTTATTTTCGACTTTTCATCAGGTGATTGTAAATATCCAACAAAATTTTCGGAACAAATTTTTCTCCAAAAAGTGTCATTTGTATAATCAAAATTGTGTACTTACATATATCCAAAAATAAATCATCACCCATTGTCATAAGACACAAGAAATAAAAATGACTTCAAAACCTAACCAAAAGTGAAAAGAAAGAAATGAATACCTGTTGCAGCAGCATTTGCTGAGATAATCATGCCGAGCAGCATTAGAATGCACCAGCATACAGTCTTTCTCCCGCCCATATTTTGAGAGTCTTTCTGATCTGATGCAAACTTTTTGCTTTACAAATAGATATATAATTGGGTATAATAAAAATTTATATGACATTACAAAGATCAACTTATTTGATCTTTTCAATGGCTTTGACTGTGAAATGGATTTGGAAGGGCGGGGAACAACATGATTTTAATATTAACTTGTTTAGAGCGCTACTTGTGGGGCTTTGACATTTTGCATGTCACATTATTAGAGACTAATGATATTCCTCAATGCTCATACATATGTTCTAGTTCACTCATGGTTTTTATATGCTATCAAGTGCAAGTTGTCGGCATTGCAAAGTCGGTGCTTATGTTTTTTAATGAAAACTTACAATCATAAACGTCATTCTCCTAACTTTCATGGACGCATTGACTTAGAATTTTTGTCATTGTACCTGTACTAAATAATTTTTTATCTTTAACCATTGACAAAATATATTATTTTAACAAGTATATGGTTTATTAATTAAAAATAAATAAATAAAATATTCTTTTGTTTTCTATTGTGGAATATTCCATGTAGTTGTTAATATTTATCTTCTTTCTAAACATTTATAATAACAAATAGTTGCTCTCATTTGAGTAATTTTAATCTTTTATTTGGTTGTTTTTTCCTATAATTTTTTTACTACTAAGATCCCAGAAATACTAATACTCAGTTTGCAAAATAATGGAGATATTTATAGTGAGTACAAATAAATGATGGTCCAATTTTAAAGACAACACAATATTGGATTTATGTTTGGGTGGTCATTGTATTGGCTAAATGTTGGAGGGACTTCACATGAGTGGATACTATTGTGTATTAAATTATGTTTAGAAGAATTTATAAATATATGGTTAACTCTTTCGTGTCTGTGATTATTTTGATTATTATTTCAGATGCTTTTGATAGAAATCTTATGTTGGTTATGGTTTGGACACTCCAAAATTGTTAGGGCATGGTGAGTAGATGATGCTTTTTATTTATATCTGGGAGTAAAGAATTTTTTTGTAAGTTTTATGATGTTTACAGTTTTAAAGTGGAATGTGTGTACAAGGTTTTGTTTGTAAATATTAGATAAGATATATCATTTAAGAAAATTGCTCTATTTTTTTACAAACAAATAAACATGCATTATACATTATTTTTTATGTCATTTAATGTTTTGAAGTGAAAATTTTGCATAAATATATGTGCATAAATTACAAAGAAGATTAGTTTTATTGGTCAGGAATAAATTAATTTTTCTTTGTCTATTTATTGCTTATCTATTTAGATCATAGCTTTCTCAATGGTCATAGTGGTTATTAGGCTTATCTACAAGGGGCTCAATAAGTTTTCATAGATTGATAATTTAAACAAAAGGGTCTTTCTCACAATTTCATGAAAAGAATAATTTCTACCAAGATCATGACACTTGTTAGCATCATGGTCCTCTTGGGTCATGGACTCTACAATGTCAAATGATCTAGCAGTGATCAATTTGTTAGTAAGGTTGTTCCAAGTAGCACAATCCCAACTATATTGTTTATAAAGTATGGGAATCAAGTAAATAAATGTGGAAATCCTCTGTAGAACTCATCATAGTCCTCCCAAGTAAATTTGTCTTCAAAGTATTATTCCCATAGGACCTTGCACTTCGACATCTATTTATTACATAAATAAAATTTTCGAGTGTCAATTACTCTAATTGGTTCTACCATGAGCATCCTAGGATCCAGAACCTACAAAAAATTCTAATATAACACATGTGTAGGATGATTTATATAGTTTTTAAAATAAGAAACATGGGAGAAATTATGTAATAGAGCTAAGGATCGTGGCAATGCAAAATTATATGCTATAGGATAGACCATTCTAAATACTTTGAAGGGTCCCACACATATCGATGATAATTTCACTGACTTCCCAAATTTATTTGAGCTCTTCTATAACTTAACTTTTAAAAACACTTTATCACCTACCAAAAACAACCTATCTATAATTGGGCTTGACTAATCTCTAACTTATTATTCTAATGTATTCTTTCATTATTAAAAGCATCTCAGGTCTAAACACTACACTATCCTCCAATCTATGCTAACTAATTGGTGTCCTGCACCTTCTTTTGCATAGTCCCTCATGTGGTGCCATATTCAAAGTTGACTGGTATGAGATATTGTATAGAAACTCAACCAATGGAAGATCATATCCCCACTTGTACTATTGATCCATATAATACATACACAGAAGATTATGTAAAACCTTATTAACTCTCTTAGTTTGACCATCATTCTCTAGGTGGTATGTAGTGCTGAAGTTTAGTTACGTACTCAAAGTTAAATTCAGAGTTACCCAAAACCTAGAATTCATATTTAGATCATGATTTAAAATGATCTTCTCTCAGAATCCATGTAATCAATACACTTCCTTTAAGAATATATTTGAAAGAGTAATTGCATTATCTGTCAGATTTTTTTTGTATAAAATGAGCCATCTTGGTTAGTTTGCCATCTACTACCAAGATAATATCATGCCTATTTCATGACATACGTAAACATTGGACAAAGTCCATACTAATCACCTACCATTTCCATTCAAGTATATAACAACCCAGATGGATGCACATGTTCAAATTTTACTCACTGACATTCCAAATAAAGTTACATAAAATATACTACATCTTTATTGATTCCCTTTTATACATATAGTTGTCTGACATTTGACATGATCTTGGTTACTTTTGGATGTCCAAAATATGGGACATTATGCATTTATTTTAGTACTGTGATTCACAAGTTATCTTGATCTAGCATATATATCCTTCCATTATAATGAAAAATATTATCACTGTCTAATCTAAATCCTTTATACCTAAGAATTTGTTTATTCTTAAAAAATGATTTCTTGATTTGATTGTAGAATTCATCTCCTATCAAGAATTAGATCACTCATTCTTTGAAAGTACTCCTGATGGTATCCACTATTGATATGTATCTCTATGACCTAGGGCATCAACTAATATATTTTACTTGTTTTTAATATCGTTGATATCAAAATCATAATAAGACAATAAATCTAGTTAGCATCTCTAATGAGTAATCATATTTATTTTGATGAAGATGTACTGAGTCCCAAGTTATTTGTCTTGAGAGAAAATGATTTTCCTAACAAGTAATGCTACCAAACTTGCAAAGCATGCATAATTACTATAAGTTCCAAGTCATGAGGAACATAGTTAACCTCATAAGGTTTTATCTTCTCTAATTTATAATCTACCACTATGTCATCCTACATAATGACTCCTCCTTTTCCATCCCCTGATGAATCTATGATCACTAAAAATGGACTATTTAGGTCAAGAACTCTTAACACTAGTGCTAAAGTAAGTCTTGTTTTTAATTTCTAAAAATATACTTCACACATATCTAACTAAACAAAACATTAGTTTTTCCATTGAAATTAAGTAAATTTTTTCACTATATTGAAAAATTTCTAAATGAACTTCCTATAATAGCCTACTAATCCCATGAAACTTCTTACCTTGTGCACATTCCTTAGTTCTGTCCATTTTATAATGGCTCTTATATTTGGCACATCTATAGAAATACTATCTGTAGAAATAATTTGTCCCAAATATTGCACTCTATCCTATAAAAATATGCACTTGGACAAATTTACGTAAAATTTTTGCTTTTGCAACCATTGTAGAACTAGTTCCACATGCCAAAGATACTCCTCTTCATTCTTATAGTATATAAGAATGCCATCAAGAAAGACCAAAATAATGTGATCTAAATAATATCTAAACACATTATTCATGATATTTATAAATGTTGTCATAGAATTGGTCAACCCAATTGATAACATTGTGAACTCATAATGCCCATAATGATTTCTAAATGATGCCTTCAAAATACCCTCATCTTTTATCCTCAGATGATGGTATCCTACTCTAAGATCAATCTTAGAAAATACTATCATTCCCCTTATTTGATAAAAAGGATAATCTATACATGGTACTAGATACTTATTTTTTTTTAGTTATTTTATTCAACATTTTATAAGCAATGTAAAGTTGAATAATGTCATCTTTCTTATTGAAAACGATAACTAGTGCACCCCATGGTGAAACACTTGACATAATCAACCCCTTAGACATTTTATTTTGAAATTAAGCATTCAATTCAACCAAATTAGTGGTTATCATCCTATATGGTGTCTTAAACCGAGGTTTTGATCCAGGTATGATATTGACTAAGAAATCAAATTCATGTCTAGGAGGAAGTCCTTGTAATTCTTTTGCAAACACATCATGAAAATTATTAATAAATGAATAATATTTGAGGGATTATTACTTAGATTCAGCCATTTCATTTACCTTGATGATAAATGCTTGGCACCTTTTTCGTTGAGGCCTCTTGAGTTACATTCTATAAATCTGCCTAAGCCTCAAATATCTTTTCTCACCCTAAATTTGTGTTTGATTTTCAAAATCATCTAGACACTCAACCTTATTCAAGTAATAGTCAGCTTTACCCTTATGTTTCATAAGATAGTTGAGTCCTAATATGACATTATGTGATACTAGTGTTTTACATACAAATCCACTAGTATTGTGAACTTAAACAACTTAATCTTTGATTCAACTAAGAACTTATCAACCATGACTTTTGAATCATTCCCATATTATACCAACCAAAAATTTTCTATTACTCCAACTCTTTTACATAAGTTACTAAGCATTTTAGGAGCTGTAAAACATTTTGGAGACCATGTATCTATCAAAATGGAAACTTGATGTCAAAAAAAAATACATGTTAGCTCTATGGGTGGTGCTTAAAATTTGGCTTACCAATTATCAGCTACTACATTAATACACTGCTTAAAAAATTCTTATTGAGGAGTAGGACCTTTATTATTTGACTTATCATGACTATAGTCAAGAGCATAATGATCATACCTGTTAATGAAATAACCTTTAGATGGTCATTTCCAATCAACATATTGGTTTCCCTTGAAATTACCTTTAAAACCATTGCGTAATTTCTTGTTTTTTGAGTTATTGTTGAATTTATCATTCTTATTTTTGATATGCTTCTTAGAGTGTCCACTCCTATGTTTTTATTTCTTATTTTTGAAAGTTGATTTAGAACTTTTGAAAAATTTCTTTAATTTTTCCCTAGTATGTGAAAGCGACTTCAAATTTTATTCTTTCTTAACTTCCTTATTGAATACATGGTCCATGGTGGAAGGTATATAAACATCTACCTCTCCAATAATTTGGGGTTTCAATTCTATGATGAAATTCTTTATTTTGGACCTCTCATCTACCTTGTACTGAGGTATATACTTTAAAAGTTTGGTGAACTAATCCCAATACTCATTCACTAAAAAGTCTTCTTTTTTATATTTTATAAATCTATAATTTTCTAATCAAGATATGTGAAATACATTGTGACCCAAAAAGTGTCACAAATAACTTCCATTTAGTGGTGGTCGAGTTAAGGTTTATTTCTAAATTCTTGTTGGCCCACCACATAGTTATCTCACCATATAATTGGTATTCTCTCCATACTTATTTAGTGATCTTAGAGTAGATTTTAATTTTAAAATAATTATCCATCTCATTTAGCTATGTTTTAGCTCCATCATTAAAAATAGTTCCATCAAACTTACATGGATTCACCTTTTTCATGTCTCTAGCCAACTCTATAGCTATATAATCTCTCACATCCTGAGGGTTTTCCTACTCAATGAGATGTTTTTTTAGGTTTTTCTAGATGTTATTCCTCTTCATGGCCATTAAATTCCTTGTCTAGAGTTGTAATCTGATTCCTAGTCTCATTCATGGCTTTGAAGGTATGATCTAACTTTGTTTCTTTCTTAATGGAAAATTAGTTGTGATCAATCAGAGGGCTACTAGCATTGATATTCAATGGAACCTATATGGACACTCTAGATTTAACCATCCTCCTCAATTTAAATAGAGGGATATGAAAATTTTAGTGGACTCAATAGGTCCTAGAGTTTGAGCTGTAAATCTGATACAACATATAACATCCCCACTAGGATCTACCTAAAAGTATGTGATTTTAAAAAAAATAATGTATTCATTTATTAAATTACACCATGAGAATATATGAAATGATATTGATAAAGTACTCAAGTATAATAACTGTAAAATAAGTAAGTGAAAATCATCCATCATAAATTACTACCATCATATGAAATACATCATAACCGAATATGGAAAGTAATTATAGATAGCCATCCACAACTGGTACAAAAATACAACCATTGTTGTCAATGTAAAATAATTAAATAATTACATTTCATTGGGTAATATTTTAAAATAAATATAATACAATGTAAAAATATAAAATACATGGCTCCATAGAGCATGAGTTTCTCAAAATTCTAGTATCTATGGCAATCTCAAGTGTTATCTTTAAAAAAGTACTGTTATGTGGTGGGAGAGTATCATTTTAGTGCTTTCCTACACCAATCATAGACCATTGATACCCCACACAATCCCCCATTAGGGAATTAATTCCCCTTTATGGATGAGTATATAGTGATGGTGCATAAATTTAGAGAGATAAACTAGTACCCATATGTTGTATGATTTCTAAAAATATGCAATACACCATTAATAAATTTATTTGAACATGACATTGCATAAATATATAAATCATACAAATGAAATGACAATGTCTAACTAAGATTACTTGGGCCAAAATTTTAATAGTCATCAATCTCTAAGATCAGTCAATTTGAAACACACTATTTGATTGGATTGCCTTCATCTAGCATTAGTGATGTTAGTAATCTTGTGAATTCCATCTCACCACTTACACAGTAATAGTAATGTTATATTTAGTTAATATAAATATAATCAACAAAGTCTTATAGATAAATTTATACTAGAAATCCTAAAATATGTTAACCATAGAAATAATCAAATACATACATTTAGTCCATCAAATAAATCACCTATATATTTTTTGTGACATAAGTATTAATAATAAATACAAGTACAATTCATACCATCCATGTTTATTACACATTACAATACATATTTATAATTTTTATAATTAGATACAACAAAGTACATTTAGTGACGATCAATCATAATCCAGCATTCTCCTGCACAATCTTCTTATTTTCAACTATGAGTCATAATAAATCAGACCTAAATCAAACAAAAACATAATTCTTCTATTCAAACAACTAGTTACCATTCAAGGAGTCTATTTTTATGTAATTCTAGTTGTCTAATCCAGTACACTAATTTATATATTTTGTTTATCTGAGTACTTAAATTTGCATATACATATATATATATATATATATATATATATATATATATATATATATATATATATATATATATATATATATATATATATATATCTAAACACGATAGCTGATTGTACCTACATGAATCCTCATCCTATTTCTCATTGATTTATTTAAGAACTTATATTACATAAAAGCTTAACTGAAACATAGAATAAGCATACATTGACACCAAAAAATCATAACAAAATTTATGTGTCCAATTCTATTTGTATAAATAAATAACAACCAATACCAGGATTTAAACTTAGTTACCAACATGATATACCTTGATATTTATAGTTGGATACCAAAAAGAGGTTGCACTTATTATGGTTAAATATATTTAACGTAGTATCCATCCTCACTATTGAATCCTACCATACTCATATTAACATTTCTATAAATATCATAATGTTTATTAGTATTAATATATTGATTGACTATACATGTTATAGTATTTATAACTCCAACTTAAATATAAGAGGATATTACATCAATATCATCAACAAATCTCATAACTACTATTCTGTTGATTTTAATAATATATCTTAACAACTATGGTATAAGGTTAATGTTTAAATATTAGTAAATATTAAGTATATCTTAATTTCCCATCATAGTCAAACTTAGTGAATTAAATATCTTATTGGGTTGTAACATAATTTATAACCCTTAATAACATCTCTTAAAAAAGGACTAGATTACCCAAACTTTACATATCCCCAACTACTAATAAAAAATAGAACATCCAAAGCAAATAAATTTACAATTTAGATAGAAAAATGTCCTTGAGAGAAATGATTAGGGAATTAGGGAATGACAACACACAAGTTGGGAGACTGTAATAAGAATAAGCTCATAATTAACATAACCATCAATTTTTAATAACAAAATATTTACTTCCTCGTCTTAGTGAAACATTTATGGACCTTTCATCCATAGATATGAAATCAAAGTGATTTTATAATATTATGGCACCACCTAGCCCCTACCATGAACACTTCATTCTCCATTTTGAGGCACTTACTAGACAAAATTGTGATTATAACATAATTTAAGTATAAATGCATTGGAGTATTAGGGTTTCTCATAGGCCAATTGCAAGGATGCACTTCTTATTATTTTGCATGATTTAAAATTTACCAGCTCCAACTTAATTTAAAGGGAATCAATGGATTTTTAAGAAAAAATGTTAAATCAAGGCCATTAGAGATGAGTCACTTTAGTTATTATATTTAGAACCCCCCCTTTTCTCTTTCCTAGAATTTTGGAATTTGTTAATGCTTAGACGTAATAACATGTCTAAGGTAGATCAAAAAAGAAGATAACTTTGTTAGACATAGTTATTATCTAAAGTAATGCCATATTCTTGGATGGAATTACATTTCAGAGTATCTAATTATAGAAAATAATGTAGATTAATTAATCATGCAAACTAACACTATTTGAATATATAGGAATTAGTCATTATGAAGGTACAAACCTCAGTCAAAAATTTGGAATAATCTTATAAATATTTAGATATTATAATTTTTTATTCAGACATTTTTTTATTAATTAAAATACCTTTGAAAATATCTTTATTTCTGTCTATCTTTCCTCTTATCCTTTTTTATCATATTAATATTTTTTCAGACACTAAATGTCTTTTTTTAATTTCCTCCTACCCAATTGGATACTCATTATAGATATCTATTTTTTTTTCAAAAAGACAAATACCTCTTATGTACATAGACACATAGCTAAGATACCTACAATTTTTTGTTATAATTATCACTTTCTATACTAATCCCTATAGGTTTTAGACTGGTAGATTCATGCAGATATAATCTAACAATTCACATATATCACTATGAAATTTGAACACCAAATATTTGCAAAATTTTCCTATGTTACGATTTAATAAAGTCAATAACCTCTCTAGATAATAGTACATATTGATTCCTTCTATGATCCCTCTTTCTCCACTCTACCTTTTTCACCTCCCTTCTTTTTGAAAAATGCACCCTCTTTTATCATTTTTCTTCTCTTATAGGAATATGTCACTTTTATTTAAAGCTATCTTATTTCCTTCTTTTTATATTTTATTTTATTCCAAGATATTTTTATTTTTATTTTTTTTCCCTTTTTTTGTTTTTGTATTCTTTTTCCTAAATTTAAACCTCACTATTTTCTTATCTTATTCCAATTCTGATTTTATTTATTTGATTTATCTTTTTCCACTCTTTCCCTATCTATATATTTATCGTAATATATTTTCTAATTATTAATAATAAGACTTAATAATATATATTCATTTAGTACATGTAACTAATCTCAATACTTAGTATCATCATGACTAACAACAAGTTACTTAATCAAATATGTTAATTCACTCGTTATTATCCAATCTAAATATATGGTAACCACAACATAAATCCTACAAGGTTAATTCTTCATAAACATAAATTGGAACTAAACTAACACACATGTTCAATCATCTAAATTTAGACAATTATCAATAAGTACATATGCAAACAATTCAACTATACATAAAACATGTACTAAATAATTTGGTGTGTGTAGGGTTCTAATCAATTTCTTTTTCATCCCCCAATATCTTCATCTATGTCATGCTTTCAAGTGATGCTCTTGCTCCATTAGGCTTTGAGAGATGAAACTCTTCTACATTTGAATCATGACAAACAAGTAGTTAATCCATAACATCATGTCATACATACATCAAAGAATACAACTAAAATAACAAAACAATATGATCATATAATAAAAATATACACTAAAAATAACTCATAGTAACGTAGCCATCTAATCTAAGTTATATTCAATTGTCTCATTATAACATATAATTCATAGCTTAGAAAAAAATAATCAAATTAAATTGATAACAATAAATAGCCATAGATAATCAAAAAAGTTTGCTTAGTGAGAAATTAGGATGTAATAATTTATACGATAAAGAAAAGATAAATTTCATGTAGAAATTCAAGTATTTGTCAAACTATATAATTTAAAGAATGTCTACATCAAATTCATTAATTTTTTTTTTTATATATATAATTATATACCATGTGTATTGAAAGTTCATATTGAATCCCCTACGTAATAAACAAATAACCACTATGAAACTTTTTATCTTGTCCCACTAATGTATCATAATTTTAGTATTGTAACTATTATGAATTAAATTGTTGATAATGATCAATATGGTTTATATTTTTATGATTTTGTAATAGTAGTGATAATGTAACATAGTCTTTAGTGAATGCTTAGGTTATATTACATTATTTTTATAGTTTCTAGACTCATCTATGTCAATATATTTTTTTAGACTTTTCCTTGGGTAATGATGCATCCTCCCTTCTCAAAACAGAGTTACCATAGTTTAGGTAACTAGTTGCATATAAATTATGTTATATACTTTATTTTTTTATCAATAAGCAATCGAGTCTACTTACAAGTTACAGTATTAGAGCGAAGAATTCTAGTGTAAAGATAGTTCATAGCGTAACTAAAGAGTGATGAAGGTTCCATAGAAGTCAAATGATGCTTGATCAAAATGTAGTAGCATTAGTAACCAAAGTAGATTTAGAGTGTTACAATAAGTAGTGATGTCTAGGAAATATTTTAGCATAATAGTAAAGAAGATGCAAACCTATACACAATGTGAAAGTCTATGGGCATTTGAAATCCTAACACTAGGTATGTGGTGACCTACTAACTAATGAATGGTAGCCTACAAAAGAATAGTCCATTGAGACCAGTGTGGAAGTTTGCTTACAAGTTCTGGTATCAGATCTATAGTAAAAATGTTGTGACCTATGCAATCAATATTGAGTAATAGGAGACATAGCTATGTGTCATGATGTCAGAAAATCTAGAGTGAGCCAATAAAGCTAAGAAAATTGTCGAGAAAATGTTGAAGCTTGAAAAAGGTAGAGTGTAATGTGGAAATCATGACCTACCTACCTGCTAGAGTCGTACAACTTGAGAGATGTCTGCCAAGATTTTTGACATAACCAAGCAGAAGGAGTCACTGACTTCAATGTGTGATGTGGTGGAAAATTAGTGTAGTAGTTTAAAAACACATAAGATGCCATCATATCATGTAGAAGTACAAAGATACTCATTCCCATGATAATTTTTAGGGCCATGTAACTAATAAACCACACAAAGTAGCTCAAGGACCACATCATGGATTTTAGTATTAATTCTCCACATGAACAGGGGAAGATATTGACTCTATACATAAGTGTGTAAACCTAGGATGTGTACAATAATGAATCAAAAGAACTGGTTAAATTTGAAATTACAAACCCAAACTTAGTTGTAAATCACCCAAAGAAGAGATCACTAATTGAGATGTGAGTGTGGTGTATGCCCAATGTAAAGGATAGCATTGGAACTATTGAAAGCTAGTATGAAGACTCACAGAACATGAAAAACCATAAAAAAAAGTATATTTTTTTTCCTAATAGAAGCCCTTCATGATTGTGGAAACCTTCTGTTCAATGAGCTTATCTATAAAGGACTTCTCGAATACCTTTTATTCTATATACGCTTCCAAGATAGGAGAATCCAACTAGAACTCAAAGATATATTTGACATGGAATGTGAAGATGAGGTTGAGCATCCTAGTAAACATCCCCATCTCTTAGCATGTCATTATCATGCTCATCTATGTGATAAATTTTATATCAGTGAGTAAAATTAGAAGAATTGTAATTCTCTTTCATAGTAATAATATTAAAATAATATGTTTTTATTTATAATGTCTACTCTAAAACTGCTCCTCTTAGATGTCCAACTTCTTAAAGGGATAAATTATATAACCAAGAAAAAAATATGCATATGATCCTTTAGTTTGAAGGACTATAGGGCATCATGATGTGGATCATGCAAGTTCCCACTGATCTTGATGTGTTCATGAAGTATAAATAGGCTAATGTTAACTCCTTGATGCTAATCATGATAAGCATCATCGATGATGTGTAACCACATTTTAGGGATGCTGACATAGCAAAGATAACATGGGATAAATTAGTGACCATTTATGAGGCAAAGAATACGGTGAATATTCTCCATCTTTAATCGACGCTTCACACACTTACTATGGATTTTGATGAGAAAGTCAAGTAATTCTTATGTCAGGTGGCTATGATATGAATGGAGTTATTAGCACTCAGTGAGATGATAGATGATCAACTCTTGATCTAGATCACCTTGTCAGCACTCCCTTCCTAATTCAGAATGCTTGTCATGACAATGAATGTCTCCAAATGAACAATATCATTCAAATATCTCATGAACTTGTTACAGAAAGAATAAGCCATCAACTCAGCCCAAGATGAGTTTGAAGATATAGCTCTTATCTTGAAATGGCAATGAGGTCAAAAGTCTCATAAGGGACCTCTAGAGAAGTAACCATAGAAATAATATCAATAACTATCTTGACATCAGAAATCACAAAAGTCAAAGAGGATGTGTCACATCTATTGAACCAACACTCACAATAGGGATAATTATTAGTATAATGCCCAAAAATATGGGTCTACCAATAAAGAAAGTGCATTAGGGCATAATGATCTCATAAATTAAAAAGATGTCCCCATTGGTGGAAGTAGAAGGGACATCTTAGTACTCAACAAAATGATGGTTTTGATGAAGATACATCTCATATGGAAAGAATCTAGTACTAGTCTCTTAAACATCTTAACCCATAAGTAATATTTGGTCAATTGACTCAGGTGTCACTAAGCACTTGAAAGGTGACAAGAATGTATTTGAGTCATTTCAAAACCAAACCATTAGTGATTAGGTAGGATCATTGATGATAAAGAGTATGTCACAGCAAGAATAGGTCAAGTTACCATTCCCTTTAGAACACAAAAATGTACACTTATAAAGGTACTAAATGTTTCTAGATTGACATCCAATCTCTTATAAGTTAGGCAGCTTTTGAATCATCAAGCGAAGGTAGAGTTTCTTCTCAAAAATGGCATCACAACCTGCTTGATTTCATGAAAAGGTAAATTTTTTACTAAATCTTTTCTAAAAGATTAATTATTTTCTCTAGATGATGTCTCATCTTCTACAGTAGTCTTATCTACCTCGATTATAGAATCCACTAACTTTTGGCACTGCCATTATGGTCATCTATCAACTAGATCTTTATACTATCTAAGTTCTAAAAGAATGGTACATGGACTTCCCAAGTTGTCTTGTTCCTTGCCTATGTACCTTGGCTTCCTTATAGGTATAAAACATAGGGATCCATTCAAATAAAGCTCCTTTTATGCCAATAAACATTTAGAGGTCTTTTATACCAATCTAAATAGCCCACTACCTATTTAATTCTTAGGATATAAGTACTTTCAACTATTCATGGATGACTACTCCTAGAAGATATGTGTATTCTTCTTGAAAAAAGGAGTGAAGGCCTTCATCAGTTCTAGGTCTTCTATTATCATGTTATGAAGGAGACTAAAAAACCTCTACTTCATCTCCACTCAGATCAATGGGGGAATTCACATCAAATAAATTATTGGTATTCCTGAACCAACAAGGAATAAAATAGAATTTGACTGCTCCCTTCATGCTTTAATAGAATGTCGTTATTAAGAGACATAATCAAATCATGATGGAAATGGCTCATTACATTCTATCTATAACCCATCTAGAGAAACACTATTGGGTAGAAGCAGTCCAAATCGTTGTTTATCTTCTTAATAAATCACCAACAAAAATTTTGAAGGACAAAATGCCGAAAGAGGTATGAAATGGTTAAAATATATCTATTTCTCATTTATGTGTATTTTTTTACACAAAATATATGCATATACCAGCTCAAAATAAAAAGAAACTTTAGTCCAAAACACTCACATGCATCCTATTGGGCTATAGTACTACCTCAAAGGCATACCATCTCAAGGATCTTAAATTAAGGAAAATCCACAAATTCAGAGATGTGATTTTTGATGAGTCATTTTTTGACTTAGTGATGTAGAATAAAAAATCAGTACCAACCACATATCATTTATTACTTCTTGATTTAAATTATGAGGAGACTTGTCACTAGGAAGAAGAGCTGCAAGGGTATCTATATGTTGATGTTGGAGAATTAGAAATCCACTAGGTAGTTCTTCACATTAGTAAAGTAGTTCTTCATGAAAATAGTATATTTCTCATCTAAAGTGGGTATTAGGCACTAGTAAAGATTCCCATACTTCATCTAAATTCAAAAAGAAGATTCAAACAAGACATGAGGTAAATTTTGCACTCATGAGTACAATAGTTGATAGCTTTGAACTTGATAATGTTTGTGAAGATTTAAATCAAATAAAATGGAATAAATTAATGGATGTTGAGTATGACTCACTCATGAAGAATAAAACTTGGAAAGAAATCCATAGGCTATAAATGGGTCTTCAAAATAAAATACAAGGTAGATAGATCTATCGACAAACATACATCATGACTTGTAACAAAGGGATATTCTCAAAAAGAGGGTATTGAATATGAAGAGTCTTTTGGACCCACTAGGAAGATCACTACCATTAGGGTTATTTGTATACTATAATTATAGAATGGATGGTGACTTTAGTAGATGGATATAAAAAGTGATTTTCCTAATTGTCATCTAAAAGAAGAAGTATACATGACCCAACCATAAGGATTTATTGATGAAAATCATCCTAAAAAGGTATGTCATCTCATCAAATCACTTTATGGATTGAAACAAGATCCTAGGGCATGGTACATTAAAATACATGATCACCTTTTATAGGATTGTTTTACTTGTAGCCCCTCAAATTTTAACGTGTACATAAAGAAGGTAGGAATATAAATAATCATTCTTATTTTGTATGTAGATGATATTGTAATCATAGTAAGTTCATAAGATCAGGTTGATATTATGAATAATGACCTCAAAATATCCTTCAACATGAATGATTTTGGTCTACTACATTATTTCTTGGCTTGGAGATATGGCAGAAATTGAATCACATTTTTATCTTCCAAATAAAATATGCCAAGACACAACTAAAAAGTATAAAATGTCAGATTATAAGCCACTTTCAACACTAATGGATAAAGGCTTACAACTCTCTCAATTTCAAGATTCACCTCAAGTAGATGCAACTCTTTATAGTAGCTCATTGGGAGTCTCATCTACTTAACCTGCACCAGACCAAATATATGTTTTGTTCTAATCTATCTCTATAGATTTATGAAGGAACTAAAGAAATGTAACTAGGTTGTAAAAAATCATATTTTGAGATATGTCTAAGGTACACTTTAGTATGGTCTAGAATACAAAAATAATAGTCAAATTTTTCTTGTAGGGATATACCTAATCAGACTATGTTGTATCTGTTGATGATAGAAAGTCAATGTTAGGATACATATTTCATCTTAGATATATAATAATCTCATGGAATATCAAGAATCAAACTATTATTTCTCTCTCATTTACTGAGGTATAGTGTCATGCCACATGTGAAACTATGTGTGAAGCGATATGGTTACGTCACATACTAGCTGTTATAGGCTATAATGAAAAGAAACTACCCATCATTCATTGTGAAAATAAATGTGTGTTAAATCTTGTGGATAATATTATTTATCATGAAATAATAAATCAAATATAAGTCAAATTTCATTACATCTGACAACAGGTTTTAAACCACAACATCTAGCTATAGTACTACTCAACAGACACACATATAGCAGACATATACACCAAATCCCTTGGAAAGGTGAAATTTGATATTTTTATGGGGTGTATTTGTAAAAATAATTTAAAAATGTGGGAATGATAGATTAACATACTATTTAGATATTACTTAGGTTATATTACATTATTTTTACTATTTCTAGACTCATCTATGTCGATAGATTTTTCTAGACTCATTGGATAATGATGCATCCTCCCTTCTTGGAATACAATTACCACATATAGGTAACTGGTTGTGTATAAATGACATTGTATCCTTTGGTTTTAATCAATAACCAATCAAGTTTACTTCAAACTAGGTTATGTACATTGAATATGCACACCTACCCACCATATGCATTCAATTTCCTCAGCCACTTTAGAAATTTGTAGAAGTTTTATGAAATATTTTCATACTTTAGGGTTAACTTAAAGCTATTGTGGATACATTTAGTTCACTATTATAACCAATTTATACTATTTAGTAATTCCAAGTTTGAGGCAAATAAATCTTTAATATTTATATGTATAATATTGGAACCTTTATACTTATTTTATCGATCATGACCTCTCCATGTTATATAAATTTAGACTTATTCTATGAACCCAATAATTAAATTAAATAAAATCACATGTTTTAATGGGTATGCATCCTTATCGAATCTTATGAACTTAAGAGTCTGGGATCACACCATGTGTCTCCTCAAGGCCACTAAATTTGGTTTAAAGTTAGTGATTCCTAAAAAAAATAATTGATGACTATGTGGATAACAATATCCTACCCTATGTTTCTTACTTTAGACAAAATAGTCTATCTCATTTTAAACAAGATGACATATAATGTGTATTCCATGTATATTTTATAAATTTGTATTTTTATTTCAAAGTATTTCAATTCAATGGTGACCACTTTTTATTTATTTCAAGATTAAAGTAGGGTAAATTTTAGGAGCCCATATCTGAAACCCACTTAGATTCATTTAGGCAAATCTGATTCGTAGCCTTGGCAAATCAATAGGTCCAATTTTTTTTTGCTTTCTATGTTTTCCACCTAGCTGAGGTTTCTATAACATAGTATTTAATTTTTTACACCATGTTTTATATCCTCTAAGAGATGAACAATTAGTCTAAATGAATGGGATGAATGACTTGGTTAAAAGGTAGGGTTAAATAGATCAATTAATATATAGGGTCAAATGGTAGGTTCAAATGATTTAGTCGAATGGCTTAGCCAAATTGTAGGTTAAAACCACTAGGCCACAAGACTTTTTTGAATGTTAGGCTAAAATAGCTTGGCCTAACATCTCTACTAAACATCTGGGACAAATGGCTCTACCAATTAGTTATGTCAAATGACTCTGTAGGACCCTTAAATTAATTTATATCATAAGGTATGTATTGTGTGTGTGTGTGTGTGTGTGTGTGTGTGTGTGTGTGTGTGTGTGTGTGTGTGTGTGTGTGTGTGTGTGTGTGTGTGTGTGTGTGTGTGTGTGTGTGTATTTATATCACATTATATGTTGAATGATATATCGTTGACAATTCAAAGCATCTAGGTTGTTCACTATCATATTATGAAATAGATATATTTGAAAACAAGAATTTAATTTTTCACTTCCAACTAAAAGTACATTTCAAAAAAAAAGTACTACATAGTGCCTAAGGGAAAGTATGTCAAATTCTTCATGGAAAGTCACCAAATGGAATTAAAGAGGTTTTCTCCACAATCAGAGATGTTTTTTGAAAGAACATAAAATTTATGTTTTCCTACGTCATGAAAAATTCAATACCAACAAATTCAAAGATACATGGAACAAGTTAATGCCAAGATATCTACATTAGATTTATTATAATCAACATTTTTTCTCTAATATAGTGGTTCATAGTGGCCATGTAGAGGTATTTCAACATGAAATAAGATGAACTATGGAAATATACAACATTCTTTATTAAACTACAGATAGTTGTTGGCTCTTATTGATGGCCAAATCCATATATACACATTAATCCATTTTCCCAACTGCTTAATGTAAAAAATGTCAACCCATAACCCAAATTCTTATTCACTAGAATTTATTTTTTGTAAAAAGTATCATCATTCAAAAAAATAAGTCTAGAATATTAATTGCATGCATTATATATAGAATTCAAGGATCCAACCCAAACTGTAATTACAAAAATGCATTTGAATATCTTTTATGCAAATAATTTTATAAATACTCAATTATTTATTTATGAAAGTTCAATACAATTGTACTTGTAATGCAATAAAACAAAAATTGCATCAAAAAACATTAAAAAAATTGTAATTGAATTTGATATCTCGTTTGAGATTATGCTATGCCAACACCAAGTCATTGTTTATGTGCTTATGTTTCTTTTCCTTATAAGTCTATATGTAATTTCATTTAGATTTTTGATATCTACACTCCATGTTCAATAAAAGAGTAGAATAAAAAATATCTCACATTATTAATTTATTTTCCACCATTGAGATCATTGAGATAACTATGCTCTAACCAGGAGAGCAAGAAAAAATAGACCAAAATAGAAAAATCAGTGAAATGTGTGTACTAAACAAACATAAAAAAAAAATAAAACATTACAAACAATATAGTAGACAACTAGATCCCCTTAGATGGTGTATTTTGGATTATACCACTTGGTACAATCATCTTAACTTATATTAACAAATTGATCACTACTAGATCATCTGACTTCATAGAGTGCAGGACCCAAGAGGACCATGATGCTGACAAGTGTCATGATCTTAGTGGGAATTATTCTTTTCATTAACTTTTTAGAAAGACCCTTATGTGTAAACTATCAGTCTATGAAAATTGATTAAGTCCCTTGTAGATAAACCTAATGACCACTATGACCATTGAGAAAATTATGCTCTAAATAGAAGTGAAATAAATAGACAAAGAAAATTTAATTTATTCTTGACTAATAAAACTAATCTTCCCTATTATTTATAAACATATATTTGTGCAAAAATTTCACTTCAAAACCCCAAATGACATAAAAATTACACAATGCACGTCTATTTGTTGGTAAGAAAAGAGAGCAAATTTCCTAAATGACTAATCTTATCTAATGTTTACAATCAAAACCTTGTACACACATTCCCCTTTAAAACCCTCAACACTATAAAACTTACAAAAAGAATTCTTTATTCCCAGATAAAAACAAAAAACATCATCCACTTGCCATGCCCTAACATAATCTTAGAGTGTCGAAACCATAGCCAACATATGATTGCTATCAAAAACATCTGAAATAATGATCAAAGACAAGAATGAGCCACCCATATATTTATAAATTCTTCTAAACATAATTTAATACACAACAATGTCCACTCATGCGAAATCCCTCCAACATCTAGCCAATGCAGTGGCCACCCAAACATAAGTCCAATGTTATGTTGTCTTTAAAATTGAAACATCATTTATTTGTACTCCCTAAAAATATATTCATTAATTAACATGCTGAGTATTAATATTTTTGGGATCTTAGTAGTTAGCATAAACTATAGAAAAGAACAACCAAATAAAAGATTAAGATTACTCAAATGGGAGCAAATATTTGTTATTAGAAATATTTAGAAAGAAGACAAATATTAACAACTAAATGGAATATTTCATAATAAAAAATAAAAGAATATTTCAAATATTTTATTTTAAGTATTAAACTTTATTCTTGTCAAAAAAATATATCTTGTCAATGTTTTTCATTGGTTAAAGATAAAAAATTATTTAGTACAGGTGCAATGGGAAAAATTCTAAGTCAATGCGTCCATGAATGTTAGGAGAATGACGTTTGTGATGGTATGTTTTCATTTAAAAACACAAGCACCCACTTGGCAATGCCAACAACTTGCACTTGATAGTATTGAGGAATATAATTAGTCTGTAATAATGTGACATGCAAAATGTCAAAGCTCCACAAGTAGCGCTCTAAACAAGTTAATATTAAAATCACGTTGTTCTCCGCCATTCCAAACCCAATTCATAGTCAAACCAATTGAAAATATCAAGATCTTTGCAATGTCATATAAATTTTTATTATACCCATTAATATATCTTTTTGGAAAGCATAAATTTCGCATCAGATCAGAAAGTCTCTCACAATATGGGCGGGAGAAGGACTGTATGCTGGTGCATTCTAATGCTGCTCGCCACGATTATCTCAGCAAATGCTGCTGCAACAGGCATCCATTTCTTTCTTTTAACTTTTTGGTTAGGATTTGAAATCGTTTTCATTTCTTGTGTCTTATGACAATGGGTGATGATTTATTTTTGGATATATGTAAGTACACAATTTTGATTATAGAAATGAAACTTTTTGGAGAAAAGTGTTTTCCGAAAATTTTGTCGGATATTTACAATCACCTGATGGAAAGTCAAATTAAAATTTCTTTGCACTGCTTTCTTTAAAAGCGCTCTTCTCTATTTAATAGACTCTAAAAACAATAAACCTCTGATTAAAATGGTATTCTGTTTATGAATTTGCAGACAATATTAGTATTTTGAGGTCAGATATGGAAAACAAATTTGGGAGAATGTTCATGGCGAGGAGGAGGTTTATCCCACCACCACCTAAATCAAACAGATCCAGGTTCGCATCACCACCTTCTCCCCATTCAAGCAGACCGACATTTGGAACAACATATGGTCTGCTAATTTTTAAGCCTGTAACACTTTACAACCAGCTATAATTTTTAGCAATTAGATACAGTCTAAAGCCAAAAACACAAGCTACAGTTTGTCAATTCCCCGGCTAAATGTAAACCTCATATTTAAGAAATGTGTATTCTAATTGAATCTGTGTGTAGAATTTATATGAAGGGAGACGGGTGTTAACAAGGATAATACCCAAATCCACGTTGCAGTCGCTTCGTTTTATCTTCAAGATAAATGCGACGTCTCAAATGCCTGCAACTTACAATATACGTCTTTGCTGAATTAAAAATCTCTCTCTCTCTCTCTCTCTCTCTCTCTCTCTATATATATATATATATATATATATATATATATATATATTTCTTTTTATTTATTTATATTTATATATTTAATTATAGCCTTAGACATGGCAGGGGTGGATAAAAAGGATCCGGTAATGCAGAGGATTCTGCACAAGAAGTGGATTACAGAGGGGCCGAGTCAAACTGAGGGTATCTGCACAGACCCACTTATAAAATGAGATTAAAACAGTCCAGGCAAGTTTATTTTGTAAAAATAAGATACCAGATTAGGGCGTAAAAGACTTGTAAATATTTTTTTTCCCTTCCATACATATACGTATATGTATGGTTTGCAAAATTTTATCTTGCAAAATAAATTTAACTTATTTTTTAATTGTTTATAATTTAAGTAGGGATGGTCTAAATCTATAAGTGGTTTTCACTGGGGTGCAAATGGAAGTTCTTATATAGCACCTACCTTAGTCCTGTGTAGGCAGTCAAATATCGTCTATAGGAGTGTCTGTTTACCAGTTTTTTCCTACTAGCTATGTTGCCTAGCAAAAATGCAGATGGGTTTTATGTTCTACAGGATGGATTTATTTGAAAGCTATGTGTGCAAAAACTAAACAACACAATAAACAATGACTGTTTAAACTGAATCTCCGATTATCACAATAAACTATTGATCTGAAATGACTTTTACATGCAGGAAGAAAATAAATATACATCTAATAAAATAATGTCTTACAAAAACAATGTCTACTGCAATATTTTATTGAATCTTCATGCTAAAACCTTGTATTAAAAATCTATATATTACATGCATATATACGTAATTATAAATAATTTTTTAAAACTGAAGAAAATTTTAGTTTCTTTTATGTGAAGGAAGTTTTTTTTTTTTTTTTTAAATATATAATCTAAAATTTATTATAAATTTTTAAAATAAACAAATATATTTTATTATAAGTTTATTTATTTTTTCTTAAAATTATTATATTTTTTCAGATTTTAATTTTATATATTTTAATTTTTGTTTTACTTTATTTGGCAAAACATAAAGAAATGAAAGTTTGACTTTTCAATACCCTCTCTCAACCTTGTATCTCTAAGAGATTTTATAACCAATTTATTGTTGAATTATTCAAATTCATCTCTTGCTAGTTTTTTTACAAAATATATGCAAACTACTCTTTTGTCCTCTAAAATTTTAGATTTATCTCTCCATTTCAAACCAAAACCTCTATAAAATGGTAACTTATATCAATATGCTTGCTCTTTCCATGGAATAACAGATTTTTGATAGAGATATAATGGTCCATTTTTTAGTTGATTTTTAACCAAAAAAATAACTCATCCAAATCCCTAGACAAGATGTTGTAGTAATATATTCTATGTTAGATATAGAAAGAGTGATAATAGGTTATTTTTAATAATTCCATGAAACTTAGAGTGAGCAAACTGAAAAACATAATGAGAATTGTTATCCTTATCATCAATCTTACATGTATAGTCACTACTTGCATAGCCAAATAAATAAAGATAAATTGTTGGTATATAAAATATCATGATTCTAAGTTCCATTCAGGTATATTAAAATTATCTTCCCAACTTATAGATGAGTTTTGTTTAGAGTTTCTATCACCTTAGATATTGAACTAAATTTATATATAATATCAGGGTTTGTAGTTATCAAAGATATCAACCTTCCTATCAATTATTTGTAAAAAGGTGTTCCTACATTGGTGTTGCAATTATCTTTGTTTAGTTTTTAACCTTTTGCAATTACTACTGGTGTTTATTTAGTATTCAACATTTTAAACCTCTTTAAGAATTTTTTTTGATATTTTTATTGGCATATAGAAATTTCATAGTTTTTTTTTTTTTTTAGTTCACATCATTACTTAGAACATATTTGGTTTAAAAAAAACATTAATAATTTATATAAGTTACCAGAGAAATTGATAAATTTTATAAGTCTATCGATAGTCATCCCCCACATAAGACATTGTAAAATTGATTCATGAAAAAAAATTATAATAGAAGGCACAATGGGTAACTAGATACCTGAAACAATGGACATCCTTTCAAAAAAATTTAAATAGCAAGTATCGATACTTTATTGTATATAGATAAGAGCTCTTAAAGTATGGATTCTTCATTTTTATTATTCCAAAGATGAGAAATTTTTAAGTTTAGGGATGATGTTGATTGGATTATTTATTGAATATTTTAGTATAAAGATAAACCACATAATCTTTTAATGACACCTCAACATCAAACATCCATGCATGTCCTTCATGTTATGGACATAACTTCATAGCATCCCATGGAATAGAACATAGAAGGATATTCATGAAGAAGAGTTGTGTCTTTTAACACTTTAAGTGTAATATTTTATTTAGTTTTAATAGTGGATTGAAGATGAGTATCTCAATATCTTGATATATATTTATATACAAATATATCCACTTGTATTGAATACCTATCGATTAATATAAATTGAGTCACACATCACTATTTATGTTATACTTTATTGGTATTTTATTTAGTTATGTTATATTAATACAACAAGGATATTTATCCTATGATATCGACACTAATTTTGATACTCTAACTATTGACTCATAACTTAACATAGAGTTAGTGTCAACAAACATGTAGATTTCTTTCTACAATTCTCCATACAAGAAGGTAATTTTGATGCCTGTCTATTGGATTTCCTATTTTTATGTTCCTACCAAGGAGATTACTAGCATAATAGAATTCATCTTCCAAACCAAAGATAAGGCTTCATTGTAGTCAACACATTCAACAAATGATTTTATTATTTATAAGTTGGGTTTTGTATCTACTGATAGACCCATATATTTCATACTTTGCATTGTACACCCACTTTCACCTCACTAGTTTTATTCATGTTCGAAGTGGAACAAAGTCCCATACGTTATTATTCTTCAGAGAAAAAAATTCTTCTACCATAGCTACTTTCCATTCAATATTCTTAGATTCTTGATGATAGGTCCCTAGATCTTGTGTCACTACAAATTTTGTTAAATCTACAAAACCTTAAGGATGATGAGATATCATCATGTGGCGATCTATTAGATCCCCTACCAATGCACTAACCTGATTATGAACTATGTGGACCCATTTTGGTAGAGGTTTTATTGGTTGTGTAGTTGCATTATAAATGTATTCTCACATTGGTAGTGGCTCAATGTTAGTTTTTATGCTCGCAATTCATTTTTTTCAAGGGTAGTAACTCCTAGAATGGGAGTCATATAAATAATCTTTTTCTTCATTATAAATTTCAAAACATATTTATTTAATCTTTGCCTCTATATATGTCATTTTATTGAACATTGATGTTCAACATGACTTATTTTTTACACAAATTTCAATCCTCTATTTTGACATTTTCATTTACTTTCAATTTTCTTTTTAAGGTCCATTTACAATAATATGAACTTATTCCCCTCAAACTAGACTAGAGAGAAGCTTAGAAAAATAATAATTTTCATATATTCTAAATAATCTAGAATAGGAATATGGTAGTGATTTAGGTCTATTCCCCATATATTGTAACAAAGAGAGTTTTAAACTAGAAAATATCAAATAATGTAGACTTATTTAGGTTTATTTTTTTGTAACTAGACTAGTAATAAATACAAATTATTAAAATTGATCTATTTATATAAATTTGGGGAAGGATTTTATTGAGTTGATTTATTTCCCTTAGTTATAGGTTTTTCTTTCTTTTTTTTGGGAAAAGGTACATGCATTTTATAGAGTTGGGATATGATGTTGCATCAGGGTCATTGACCATTAATTCCTACTTCTTCGTACCTTTGAGAATTAGAGTTACCTAATATGTATTATTTTCTCATGTTCTAACTAAAATTGATCACATAACTTGTTTAAAATTCAATGCCACATATGTCCATAGAATTTTTTTGTCTGTATTTGTTCAAAGCAAAAAATTGATTAATGATGACCCTATCTAGATATAATATTCCTAATGAGATTTTCATTAGTCTTGGTTTCACCAGTATCAACAAGTAGATGCCTCACGTGATTAATTTGAGTGATGAAGTCATCAATGTGAGGATAGTTATTTGGACTAAGAGTAGTGAGCTCATTTTTATATTGGCATACCCTCATATTACTATAAGTTCCTTAAATTTCCTTCAAGTTAGTTCAAATTTTATAAGATTCCATGATGCCTTAGAAATGGAACATCAATTCCAAGGATACAAACTGACCAAAGATGCCTCTAGATTCATTAGAATGGTTTTTATATTTTTTTCCCTTTGATATGGTCAAAATGTGTAGGTTATTGAATATTTTCAATGTATTAAAGGCCACTGATAAGGATGAAATCATTAATGTATCATTTCTAAGCTATAATAAATATTGGTTGAGTACCTTTCCACATGGATCTTTTTATTAAAAAAAACTAGTTTTGTAATAAAAAAATACCCCATGGATTTCTCTTTCACTATAATTTCATAAAACTAGTTTTATTTATACTTTTAAACAATAGAAACACCTCTTCTAAAGATTTAAATCCCAAATAGTGATAATGTAATGGTTATATTTAATATATATACATTATTTTAGTATTCACTAATCATATGTAATATTCATTTTTAAGACTCAGTTTTAGTATTTCCTATTCAAATTTTAAAAAAGGGGCATTTAAAATTGAAGATGAAGAATTTAACTGGTGGTAAAGGTAATCCTAAAAATTATTACAATTATCACTATACTAAAACCATCCAAGGCCTTGTGCAAGGTAGTGAAGGTTCATTATGACAAGGTTCATCAGAAAGGTAGTAACAGTCCTCCAACAAACCATTGTGTATGCTGGGTAGCATTAATTTCAAAGGAAGTTTAGATAACAAGGTTTTAAACCTTGTATTGTACTCACATATGCTCTTTGTAAGTCCTTGCTTTATGTCCTTCATTTCTACTATACTCTACTACTGTTCACTTTGTAGGCTCTTAGATATACTAATCCAAGTCATAAATAGTGAACATGACCATGAAGGAAATAACTACACAAGATTCCACTATTTTTGTCATTGATTATCCCATCCATAGGGTACATGTTGAGTAACTTTGAAACCCTAAGGTAAATTTTGTTCATTTTTTATCAAAATAATTATATATGATTATGAATCAACTACTAGTTAATAGACATTGATGTTATTGGTTGAAGATAAATGAGGGTTGGTGATGTGGTTAGGAGGGGAAGCTTATTCCAAAGTTTGTTTGGGAATAATAGCTTGAATTGTATGAATGGTATCATAAGAGTTGATGATACCATCATTAGTAGCGTGATGATTCTTATACTCAAGTAACATGTGAGTACCAATGGAAGGTTGGGATGGCTCAAATTGATAAACAAGGAAATCTTGACTCTTATGATACGAGCCAAGTGTGCAAATGAACTGGGATCTTAGCAAAGAAAGTTTCATAAAATATACTATAGAGATTTTTCTCTACACACTGCCATGTAGAAACTCTTGGTTCAAGGTAGGGAATTACAAAATTATCTTCAACTCTAGTAATCCATTGTTATATATTCTAAAGAGTAATGTAATCAAACATTTTCCATAATTTAGTAGTAATTTTTCCCCAAATCATATCATGCTCTTGGAGGGGTATAAATTGGCCTCAAATGCCTCCTCAATTAAATGAATCATCTCTTTCATTAATTATATATGACATGAAATTAGGGTTAATTTCACACCAAATCACATCATATACAATTTAAAATAGGTTCATGTTGATTATTTTGATCCTAATTAAGGATTAGGTTGGTTCAGTCGGTTGGTTCAATCGGGTGGTTCAGTCAGTTGGTTCGAACGATTGGTTCAATCGGTTGGTTCAATCGGGTTTGGTTCAACTGAACCAGTTCAATCAGTTGCTTCAATTAGCAGATTCAAGTAGTTGGTTCAACTAAGTGGTTTTATGATAAACTACATGTTTAATTTAGAATCATATAGCAAATAGGTACTTGTTTGTCTCTCTAAATTTCCACACCGTCACTATCTACTCTAGATATGTCACTATTAACTACTTTTATTTCACAGATCATTAACACTACTACCTACATACCACCATCACAAATTTAATAAATCATCTCCCAATGCAACGATGTGCATTTATAGGTAAAGGATAAATTTGTAAA
Source organism: Torreya grandis (assembly GCA_037957365.1). NCBI lineage: Eukaryota > Viridiplantae > Streptophyta > Pinopsida > Cupressales > Taxaceae > Torreya > Torreya grandis. Next base: position 45,039 of record JARHVA010010755.1, on the reverse strand, counting down.
GGATCCATATTCATCATCTTCTATCTAGTTCTCTTTTAGTTGATGCTATGTTATGGTACAAACAGTGAGAGAAGACCAGTCAAGTTAGAAGAGGATTAGGGAAGACCGATTAGGTTAGATTAATGAATCCTTAATCATGGAATTTGTGAAGTATTTTATCACCTATTGATGATTTTTAATTGGTTACTATTCATGTGTGATAATTAAAAGTTGGACCAAAAGTTGCATATCCAAGTCTAGTGATGATTATGTCTATGTTCTCAAAAGAGTGGGTTGTTTGATATATTTCCTACCTATATTTCCAATAGGCCTCTATCTTCTCAATATCCCAATCTTTATTCTTTAATGTTCTTCTTAAGCTAGATGTCATTCTGACTTTAGGATCAAGACATAGATGAAGAGAAGAGCTTGCAATATTTTCCAATGTAGGTAAATGATTATTTGAACATTGATTTTGATTTAATAATTTAAAAGGAAAATAATGATATGTAGGTTTAGAGAAAGCATGACAAATTTCAACCCTCAGCCCCTATCACAATATAGACTAGAAACACCAACTTGACCACGACCCAAACCTTTTTTTGATAGTTTAACATTCACCTAAATGTTATATTGTTAATCTAAGCATTTATTTTGAATAATATTTATTTCATATAAATTAATTACATTCATTTATGCTATGAAACCTTCTTTTATCAACAACATTAACTTATTCTTACAAGGTGGATTGACAGCCTCTAAGGAAGTCATATACTTATTAGATCTAGCTTGCTAGGCAATCCACCCTTCTACCCAACTAATCAATCATACCATTAGTTATATGTAAGATCTTCCATTAAGGATCACTTTTATTTTTCATAATAAATATAACACTTTATCTTATAAGGATATCATATTTCAAAGGACTAGCTCCTGTTAAAACTAATATCGATACTCTTGTAATGAGAAATTACAGGTTAAATAAACTAAATGTGGTTACAGCTTTAAATCAAATATTTTTAGATGGACTGACAATTTAATAGGTCTTCATACGTGGCTTTTATATGTGTCTTAGCTTCAAGTTGTAAAATATAAACTTTATGATATCTATGGAAGGAAATATATTACAATAGATTTTGGTTAAATATAATTGGATTGTTTATGAAATTGAGCTATATGTACATCATTACTTATTAATCAGTCTTAATAAACTTGCATTCGTTAATGTGTTTGATTCTTTTAATTTAATTTTTATTAGCCACATGTAGACTCATGTCCTTTGAAGAGGATGTGATTGATTGTACTAATCTTAAGAAATTAGATTTTTAAAGTTATAAATTTTTAAGTGGTGACCTAAGTCCCTATCCCCGTAAATTATTGATTAGACTATAGGTTTTTAAAGTTATAATTCATACACAATGGGGGCATTTTGATCATACACATCCATACAATCACTTTTAGTGCATATTTCACATTGACATATGTCATAGATTTTTCAATATTTCTCTTTTCTTCTACTTTAGACACCTTAAAAATATGGGGTTGTAATGCAATCTTATTTTGACATATATTTAACCTAAGAAATTCAATCTCTATCTTTCCTATCTCCATTTTCTTATCACTTAAAACCAACCCATTCTGGTTACAAAGATCAACAAATGCTTTCAAATGTATATGATAACTATTTAAATCTTACTCAAGCAAATGATGAAAATTTAGAGTAGCTTATTGCCTTCTTTGGTCAAGGTTTAGAAGGCTATGAGATAAGATACACCTATGTTGAGAAGCAAGTACTTTCAATTATTAAGAGCCTAAAGAAAATTAATCATATGTTATATAATAACAAGATTCACATATTTTTACCTCATCCTAATAATTTATCTTGAGTAAATATTTTAATGAGAAGAGGGTAGGTTGGATCATGAAAGCGATGGAATATGATGTGGAAATCAAGATAACAAAGCTAGTGAAAGGAAAAGGGTTATGTGACAATCGTGCTTTAGAAATTAAGGAGAAAAATGATGTTGTTTTGGCACTTCATTATGACCCTATGACTATTTGCATGCTTGATATGTATGCTCTCTAATATATTAATATTCAATCATAAGTAGTGAAAATGCCCAATGGCACTGACTATATATTTTTTCACCATCTTATAGCCACACTATCCGATATCTAAGCTACATAAAGAGTAATTAAATATATCTAAGAGATTTCCCATTGAAAAAGAAAAACTAATATGTGAATTCGATATAAAACAATGTATATGGAAGCTAAAGTATGTATAATGTGATGTGTGATGGGTTGACTATTATGGAAAAAAATAAGTTTGGATATCCCAAAAACCTTTAATACAATTATTATTTTATTAAAAGGAACACCAGTTTAAGTTTAGACAATGAAAACACTATGTTCAATATTCAAAGCTTAAAAATGAGTAAGCACTGACTAGATTTGATTTTGAAAAACTATCTTCTAAATGGTAAGGCCTGAATCTATGAGGCCAATTCAAAAAAATGTAGTGTAACCATAGCTTATTATATTTACTAAACTCAATTTAAAATATAATAATATAAAATCACTTATTTAAAATTTGTTTTATTAGATACACACTATGACATTTGCTTCTTCAGCATAAATAACTTTTAAATATTGAAAATTATATATCAAAAGTAATGTTTATGTTGTTTAGATTAGGTGGTTTCATATATAAAACTATATACAAATTAATGTGCAAATTTTATTTCCACTGAAATATTTTTTTGGCTCTCCAAATTCCTGCACTCACACATGACTAACATAAGAAAAATGAATTAAATATTAAATAAGAGTAGAAGAAATAAGAAAATGCTAGTATTCAAAAGCTAAAAATCAATATCATGCATATAACTAATGGATTATTAATGTATATTATCTTAGTTAATCATAATTTTGATTCATATTAGCATGTATAAAACATGCATGGATGCATGTTAATACTTAAATATGAATAATAAAGTCAAATAATGTAAGAGGAATGCATATTGTTTTATAATACATACATGATAATTAGTAGATATATATGCATAATAACAATAAGATCATTTTAAAAATTTGAATGCACTTTTTAAAGTTTGTGTGTGTGTGTGTGTGTGTGTGTGTGTGTGTGTGTGTGTGTGTGTGTGTGTGTGTGTGTGTGTGTGTGTGTGTGTGTGTGTGTGTGTGTGTCGATGAGAAACAATTATGTATGTTGGGGCACAAAAAAAAAATTGTAATTATTTTTATTTCCTAAAAATAATAAAATATATATAAATATTAAGTACTGATAAATTACATATTGCTAAATTATAATCTGTATGTGAAAGAAATTTGTAATTTAGTAAGAATTAATATTGATATAATTTTCACTTATCCTTAATGAAATAATAAAAATTTAAAATAAAACATAAAATGTTGGTAACCCATTTTTAAGCATTTATAATTTGTCATAGTTAATGGATTTTATTCTATTAAAATTGGTCATATCAAACACCATGCCACAATAAAAATGTGGAGGAGGGAAAGGGTGATATTTTCATGGTTGTGAGGATTTTCATGATAGTTGCATAATGCAGTGGTATCTAGTGTTTTATTTTGATTTATAGTTATTTTTTATTTTTATATATTATTATGTTGATAGGTGTTTTACAATAGTAGTTAGAGATGAAGGTGGTGGTTATAATTTCCATGCATAAATAATTAGTTATGATATTAATTTTAATAGTTATATGATCCTCACAAGATATTTTTAACTTTAAATTTGAAGTCTATTTTATTACCACTTAGATTAATTTTCTTAGTATTTTGAAAAGTCAATAAAAAGAAGTAACGTATCAATTACATGGTGAAGTTTGGTGCTTACTTTTTATTTTATTTCAAAAAAAAAAATTGAGCCCAACATATTGATGCAATAATATTGATATTATTTCTCACACACACACACACACACACACACACACACACACACACACACACACACACACACACACACACACACACACACACACACACACAAGTCTAGTTCTTACTTTTTATTTTATTTCAAAAATATTTTTTGACCCCAACATATTAATGCAACAATATTTATATTATTTTTCATACTCACACACACATACACACAAGTGTGTGTGTGTGTGTGTGTGTGTGTGAGAGAGAGAGAGAGAGAGAGAGAGAGAGAGAGAGAGAGAGAGAGAGAGAGAGAGAGAGAGAGAGAGAGAGAGAGAGAGAGAGAGAGAGAGAGAGAGAGAGAGAGAGAGAGAGAGAGAGAGTGAATTAAACTACTTTCTAAGATAATGTTGTAAAAGTGTTGGTAAGTTGACCCCCAAAATTTTGGTGATATAGTCCCATCTTCTGACCCTAAAAAATCACCAAACCTAATGTCCAACAACTAAAATATTTGTGAATTAAAAAATATTCAATGCTAAAATTTACCCTAGATTAGAGGATTCAAATTTTGAAAAATTTGTATTGCTTTAAATTTATTTCCAAATCTAAACTCTAGGGTAAAACCAAATCAAAATTTTAGGAGTTATCCTATCTCATGATGACATTAGGTGGATACTACCATTTAAATGGTGGGTATCTCACTTTCCACATGTATCTATTTTAAACATGAAGTTTTATTATATTTAGAAGCATCTTGTTATTTATTAATGCATATTCTGATTTGGCCTACCTTTTAAATACTAGGTAGATGTGTAGACATTAAAAGAAAAACTTGAAGTTGATTTAAACTTTTAATGGGTCTATGTAGTTGTTAAATATACTTGATGTATTTATTACTGACTTCATGATCATGAATGAATAAAAACAAACCACATTGAACGTCTTGATCATGTTATGGTGGAAATGAAAATGAAAGCATCCAGAGGTAATTTATGACTATGAGGATCTATGATGATACCACATGGATGGATGGGATACTCCATGGGCACTATGATAATTTTACTCTTGACAAAATATTTAACATGCCATCCAAAGACTTTGAGGCCCTATGTTCTTGCGACATTGACAATGAGGATATTATATTGATAATACGTTAAATTTGTCATCATAAATTTATAGTCACACTAAACAATAAACATGATCACAACTAATTTTAATAGGTTTTGGATCACTCTAAGATTATGCCACATGTGCATTACGATACAAAGCCATAATTAGATTTTATAAATCCAATGCAATATGTAGAGAAATAAAAATAAGAACATAAAAAATGGCCACATTGTTATGCATAATTATTTACATATGTAATGAGTTTGTTTATGTAGTGATAAGCATATGTCAATTCACAATGACACATTCATAAATGAGGCCAAAACAAAACTACGCAGAGCCATTGTTATTTTTGTTATGGCCCCAAAAATATTTAACCTTGTTTTAATAATAACAAACCCAAAAATGTGAAATCCTAAGAAACTTTATTTCTCATGCAACTGAGAAATAAAATAGAACTAATTAGTTGAACATAAAAAATAAAAGAATTCATATCAAATTTTTTGTAAAGATAATTAAAGGTGCCTCCTATAGTAGTCATTTATACGTTTAATACAATGAAATAGAAAGTCAAGATATATGTATAAATATCAGAAATGATGTACAAAAAGAGAATAAAAAATGCTATAGTTCCATCAGTAATGATGAAAAACATAACTCTCAAGCTGGACTATACAAATTTGAACTTATCATACTATCAAAAATAAAACATAGAATGTTCTTTGTGGATTTATGTCAATTTATTGATTTGTTACTTTTCTATTGCATACTAAGTTCACAATTGTCATTAAATCTGATGAATTTTCCCTTTTATAGATTTTAATCTCAAATTAAATGTGAAATATATAAACATAAGAGATCATATATGGATTATATCTACCATTGGTGATCACTATGCATTGAATCCAATTTGAATTTCAAATGTCCCTATATGATTAATTTATTCATCTATTCAACTCTAGAGACTTTTTTGAAATGAGATAAACTTTTGACGTGGTGACAAGTGTAATGGTAGCCAAATTTAACTTGGGTTTCATATATGATCATAAATTTTCACATAATGACATCATGGGGTCTTAGATTCATAGACTTATAGTTGTAAGGTCTTTAAATTTAACCTTGGGATCAATGAGGATGCACACCATACACATGTCAACACTATGTGGCATGAAAATTGGACACATCACTTAATCATTTCGTATATCATCACTAATATAAATTAGACACATATACTACATGCATTCAATCAAGCTCATAGAGTTCATATGGAGTCCATATAGGTGTTTAATGAGTACAAAAAAAATACATGGCCACCCAGTAATTATTATTACTGATATTTCACATTATCATGCTCTATCTTAATTTTCTTAGGGTAACAGAGATGCCACTTCCATCTTATAATGTATGGGTCCAATAAAACCTATAAAAAAATACTAACCTACTTCCTATCTTATATAACCATGGAGGTAGCACAACTTCTTAGAAAATAGGGAGGAGAAATAACAACTTACCTAATAATACATGGGTAAAAACAAACCATAGGTGAATACATAACAAATAAACTAATATACTTATAATAGGTTTAAAATAATTAAACCTATGTAAAAAATTAATAATGTTATGAATATTAAATTCTAATATACACCATATTTGATGTAATACATGGTCAACAATTGCTTCAAATTTTTAGAGTTATAACTTTAATGTAATTGGTGACACCATTAGATCTCCATGTTTTAAATTACATCATTTAATAAATTATACAATGAAACTATCCCTTTTAATTATGTTCATGCAACCACCATATGCTAAGTATTTATCAACATTAATAAAGGAAATACATATGTAAATTTTAAGATCCCTTTATAAGATATTGGGGGTGGATCATACAATCTAATGTTGGGGTAGCCAGATTACCAACATTATTCCCATTTATTAAAAACCTAATTTTATAAATTTTAAATATAAAATAAAATGTGTGTGTACGGGTTCGCGTGCACGTGCGCGCGCGCGCACACACACACACACACACACACACACACACACACACACACACACACACACACACACACACACACACACACACACACACACGCGCGAGCGCGCGCACTTGCACGCGTACGCACACACGCACCCACACACACACACACACACACACACACACACACACACACACTTGTGTGTATGTGTGTGTGAGTATGAAAAATAATATAAATATTGTTGCATTAATATGTTGGGGTCAAAAAATATTTTTGAAATAAAATAAAAAGTAAGAACTAGACTTGTGTGTGTGTGTGTGTGTGTGTGTGTGTGTGTGTGTGTGTGTGTGTGAAATAATATCAATATTATTGCATCAATATGTTGGGCTCAATTTTTTTTTGAAATAAAATAAAAAGTAAGCACCAATCTTCACCATGTAATTGATACGTTACTTCTTTTTATTGACTTTTCAAAATACTAAGAAAATCAATCTAAGTGGTAATAAAATAGACTTCAAATTTAAAGTTAAAAATATCTTGTGAGGATCATATGACTATTAAAATTAATATCATAACTAATTATTTATGCATGGAAATTATAACCACCACCTTCATCTCTAACTACTATTGTAAAACACCTATCAACATAATAATATATAAAAATAAAAAATAACTATAAATCAAAATAAAACACTAGATACCACTGCATTATGCAACTATCATGAAAATCCTCACAACCATGAAAATATCACCCTTTTCCTCCTCCACATTTTTATTGTGGCATGGTGTTTGATATGACCAATTTTAAGAGAATAAAATCCATTAACTATGACAAATTATAAATGCTTAAAAATGGGTTACCAACATTTTATGTTTTATTTTAAATTTTTATTATTTCATTAAGGATAAGTGAAAAGTATATCAATATTAATTCTTACTAAATTACAAATTTCTTTCACATACAGATTATAATTTAGCAATATGTAATTTATCAGTACTTAATATTGATATATATTTTATTATTTTTAGGAAATAAAAATAATTACAATTTTTTTTTTGTGCCCCAACATACATAATTGTTTCTCATCCACACACACACACACACACACACACACACACACACACACACACACACACACACACACACACACACACACACACACACACACACACACACACACAACAAACTTTAAAAAGTGCATTCAAATTTTTAAAATGATCTTATTGTTATTATGCATATATATCTACTAATTATCATGTATGTATTATAAAACAATATGCATTCCTCTTACATTATTTGATTTTATTATTCATATTTAAGTATTAACATGCATCCATGCATGTTTATACATGCTAATATGAATCAAAATTATGATTAACTAAGATAATATACATTAACAATCCATTAGTTATATGCATGATATTGATTTTTAGCTTTTGAATACTAGCATTTTCTTATTTCTTCTACTCTTATTTAATATTTAATTCATTTTTCTTATGTTAGTCATGTGTGAGTGCAGGAATTTGGAGAGCCAAAAAAATATTTCAGTGGAAATAAAATTTGCACATTAATTTGTATATAGATTTATATATGAAACCACCTAATCTAAACAACATAAACATTACTTTTGATTTATAATTTTCAATATTTAATAGTTATTTATGCTGAAGAAGCAAATGTCATAGTGTGTATCTAATAAAACAAATGTTAAATAAGTGATTTTATATTATTATATTTGAAATTGAGTTTAGTAAATATAATAAGCTATGGTTACACTACATTTTTTTGAATTGGCCTCATAGATTCAGGCCTTACCATTTAGAAGATAGTTTTTCAAAATCCAATCTAGTCATTGCTTACTCATTTTTAAGCTTTGAATATTGAACATAGTGTTTTCATTGTCTAAACTTAAACTGGTGTTCCTTTTAATAAAATAATAATTGTATTAAAGGTTTTTGGGCTATCCAAACTTATTTTTTTCCATAATAGTCAACCCATCACACATCACATTATACATACTTTAGCTTCCATGTACATTGTTTTATATCGAATTCACATATTAGTTTTTCTTTTTCAATGGGAAATCTCTTAGATATATTTTATTACTCTTTATCTAGCTTAGATATCGGATAGTGTGGCTATAAGATGGTGAAAACATATATAGTCAATGCCATTTGGGAATTTTCACTACTTATGATTGAATATTAATATATCAGAGAGCATACATATCAAGCATGCAAATAGTCATAGGGTCATAATGAAGTGCCAAAACAACATCATTTTTCTCCTTAATTTCTAAAGCAAGATTGTCACATAACCTTTTTCCTTTCACTAGCTTTGTTATCTTGATTTCCACATCATATTCCATCGCTTTCATGATCCAACCTACCCTCTTCTCATTAAAATATTTACTCAAGATAAATTATTAGGATGAGGTAAAAATGTGTGAATCTTGTTATTATATAACATATGATTAATTTTCTTTAGGCTCTTAATAATTGAAAGTACTTGCTTCTCAACATAGGTCTATCTTATCTCATAGCCTTCTAAACCTTGACCAAAGAAGGCAATAAGCTACTCTAAATTTTCATCATTTGCTTGAGTAAGATTTAAATAGTTATCATATACATTTGAAAGCGTTTGCTGATCTTTGTAACTAGAATGGGTTGGTTTTAAGTGATAAGAAAATGGAGATAGGAAAGATAGAGATTGAATTTCTTAGGTTAAATATATGTCAAAATAAGATTGCATTACAACCCCATATTTTTAAGGTGTCTAAAGTAGAAGAAAAGAGAAATATTGAAAAATCTATGACATATGTCAATGTGAAATATGCACTAAAAGTGATTGTATGGATGTGTATGATCAAAATGCCCCCATTGTGTATGAATTATAACTTTAAAAACCTATAGTCTAATCAATAATTTACGGGGATAGGGACTTAGGTCACCACTTAAAAATTTATAACTTTAAAAATCTAATTTCTTAAGATTAGTACAATCAATCACATCCTCTTCAAAGGACATGAGTCTACATGTGGCTAATAAAAATTAAATTAAAAGAATCGAACACATTAACGAATGCAAGTTTATTAAGACTGATTAATAAGTAATGATGTACATATAGCTCAATTTCATAAACAATCCAATTATATTTAACCAAAATCTATTGTAATATATTTCCTTCCATAGATATCATAAAGTTTATATTTTACAACTTGAAGCTAAGACACATATAAAAGCCACGTATGAAGACCTATTAAATCGTCAGTCCATCTAACAATATTTGATTTAAAGCTGTAACCACATTTGGTTTATTTAACCTGTAATTTCTGATTACAAGAGTACCGATATTAGTTTTAACAGGAGCTAGTCCTTTGAAATACGATATCCTTATAAGATAAAGTGTTATATTTATTATGAAAAATAAAATTGATCCTTAATGGAAGATCTTACATATAACTAATGAAATGATTGATTAGTTGGGTAGAAGGGTGGATTGCCTAGCAAGCTAGATCTAATAAGTATATGACTTCCTTAGAGGCTGTCAATCCACCTTGTAAGAATAAGTTAATGTTGTTGATAAAAGAAGGTTTCATAACATAAATGAATGTAATTAATTTAGATGAAATAAATATTATTCAAAATAAATGCTTAGATTAACAATATAACATTTAGGTGAATGTTAAACTATCAAAAAAAGGTTTGGGTCATGGTCAAGTTGGTGTTTCTAGTCTATATTGTGACAGGGGCTGAGGGTTGAAATTTGTCATGTTTTCTCTTAACCTACATATCATTATTTTCCTTTTAAATTATTAAATCAAAATCAATGTTCAAATAATCATTTACCTACATTGGAAAATATTGCAAGCTCTTCTCTTCATCTATGTCTTGATCTTAAAGTCAGAATGACATCTAGCTTAAGAAGAACATTAAAGAATAAAGATTGGGATATTGAGAAGATAGAGGCCTATTGGAAATATAGGTAGGAAATATATCAAACAACCCATTCTTTTGAGAACATAGACATAATCATCACTAGACTTGGATATGCAACTTTTGGTCCAACTTTTAATTATCACACATGAATAGTAACCAATTAAAAATCATCAATAGGTGATAAAATACTTCACAAATTCCATGATTAAGGATTCATTAATCTAACCTAATCAGTCTTCCCTAATCCTCTTCTCACTTGACTGGTCTTCTCTCACTGTTTGTACCATAACATAGCATCAACTAAAAGAGAACTAGATAGAAGATGATGAATATGGATCCTTTACAAATTTATCCTTTACCTATAAATGCACATCGTTGCATTGGGAGATGATTTATTAAATTTGTGATGGTGGTATGTAGGTAGTAGTGTTAATGATCTGTGAAATAAAATTAGTTAATAGTGACATATCTAGAGTAGATAGTGACGGTGTGGAAATTTAGAGAGACAAACAAGTACCTATTTGCTATATGATTCTAAATTAAACATGTAGTGTATCATAGAACCACTTAGTTGAACCAACTACTTGAATCTGCTAATTGAAGCAACTTATTGAACCGGTTCAGTTGAACCAAACTCGATTGAACCAATCGTTCGAACCAACCGACTGAACCACCCGATTGAACCAACCGACTGAACCAACCGATTGAACCAACCGACTGAACCAACCTAATCCTTAATTAGGATCAAAATAAGCAACATGAACCTATTTTAAATTGTATATGATGTGATTTGGTGTGAAATTAACCCTAATTTCATGTCATATATAATTAATGAAAGAGATGATTCATTTAATTGAGGAGGCATTTGAGGCCAATTTATACTCCTTCAAGAGCATGATATGATTTGGGGAAAAATTACTACTAAATTATGGAAAATGTTTGATTACATTAATCTTTAGAATATATAACAATGGATTACTAGAGTTGAAGATAATTTTGTAATTGCCTACCTTGAACCAAGAGTTTCTACATGGCAGTGTGTAGAGAAAAATCTCTATAGTATATTTTATGAAACTTTCTTTGCTAAGATCCCAGTTCATTTGCACACTTGGCTCGTATCATAAGAGTCAAGATTTCCTTGTTTATCAATTTGAGCCATCCCAACCTTCCATTGGTACTCACATGTTACTTGAGAATAAGAATCATCACGCTACTAATGATGGTGTCATCAACTCTTATGATACCATTCATACAATTCAAGCTATTATTCCCAAACAAACTTTGGAATAAGCTTCCCCTCCTAACCACATCACCAACCCTCATTTCTCTTCAACCAATAACATCAATGTCTATTAACTAGTAGTTGATTCATAATCATATATAATTATTTTGATAAAAAATGAACAAAATTTACCTCAGGGTTTCAAAGTTACTCAACATGTACCCTATGGATGGGATAATCAATGACAAAAATAGTGGAATCTTGTGTAGTTATTTCCTTCATGGTCATGTTCACTATTTATGACTTGGATTAGTATATCTAAGAGCCTACAAAGTGAACAGTAGTAGAGTATAGTAGAAATGAAGGACATAAAGCAAGGACTTACAAAGAGCGTATGTGAGTACAATACAAGGTTTAAAACCTTGTTATCTAAACTTCCTTTGAAATTAATGCTACCCAGCATACACAATGGTTTGTTGGAGGACTGTTACTACCTTTCTGATGAACCTTGTCATAATGAACCTTCACTACCCTGCACAAGGCCTTGGATGGTTTTAGTATAGTGATAATTGTAATAATTTTTAGGATTACCTTTACCACCAGTTAAATTCTTCATCTTCAATTTTAAATGCCCCTTTTTTAAAATTTGAATAGGAAATACTAAAACTGAGTCTTAAAAATGAATATTACATATGATTAGGGAATACTAAAATAATGTATATATATTAAATATAACCATTACATTATCACTATTTGGGATTTAAATCTTTAGAAGAGGTGTTTCTATTGTTTAAAAGTATAAATAAAACTAGTTTTATGAAATTATAGTGAAAGAGAAATCCATGGGGTATTTTTTTATTACAAAACTAGTTTTTTTTATAAAAAGATCCATGTGGAAAGGTACTCAACCAATATTTATTATAGCTTAGAAATGATACATTAATGATTTCATCCTTATCAGTGGCCTTTAATACATTGAAAATATTCAATAACCTACACATTTTGACCATATCAAAGGGAAAAAAATATAAAAACCATTCTAATGAATCTAGAGGCATCTTTGGTCAGTTTGTATCCTTGGAATTGATGTTCCATTTCTAAGGCATCATGGAATCTTATAAAATTTGAACTAACTTGAAGGAAATTTAAGGAACTTATAGTAATATGAGGGTATGCCAATATAAAAATGAGCTCACTACTCTTAGTCCAAATAACTATCCTCACATTGATGACTTCATCACTCAAATTAATCACGTGAGGCATCTACTTGTTGATACTGGTGAAACCAAGACTAATGAAAATCTCATTAGGAATATTGTATCTAGATAGGGTCATCATTAATCAATTTTTTGCTTTGAACAAATACAGACAAAAAAATTCTATGGACATATGTGGCATTGAATTTTAAACAAGTTATGTGATCAATTTTAGTTAGAACATGAGAAAATAATACATATTAGGTAACTCTAATTCTCAAAGGTACGAAGAAGTAAGAATTAATGGTCAATGACCCTGATGCAACATCATATCCCAACTCTATAAAATGCATGTACCTTTTCCCAAAAAGAAAGAAAGAAAAACCTATAACTAAGGGAAATAAATCAACTCAATAAAATCCTTCCCCAAATTTATATAAATAGATCAATTTTAATAATTTGTATTTATTACTAGTCTAGTTACAAAAAAATAAACCTAAATAAGTCTACATTATTTGATATTTTCTAGTTTAAAACTCTCTTTGTTACAATATATGGGGAATAGACCTAAATCACTACCATATTCCTATTCTAGATTATTTAGAATATATGAAAATTATTATTTTTCTAAGCTTCTCTCTAGTCTAGTTTGGGGGGAATAAGTTCATATTATTGTAAATGGACCTTAAAAAGAAAATTGAAAGTAAATGAAAATGTCAAAATAGAGTATTGAAATTTGTGTAAAAAATAAGTCATGTTGAACATCAATGTTTCAATAAAATGACATATATAGAGGCAAAGATTAAATAAATATGTTTTGAAATTTATAATGAAGAAAAAGATCATTTATATGACTCCCATTCTAGGAGTTACTACCCTTGAAAAAAATGAATTGCGAGCATAAAAACTAACATTGAGCCACTACCAATGTGAGAATACATTTATAATGCAACTACACAACCAATAAAACCTCTACCAAAATGGGTCCACATAGTTCATAATCAGGTTAGTGCATTGGTAGGCGATCTAATAGATCGCCACATGATGATATCTCATCATCCTTAAGGTTTTGTAGATTTAACAAAATTTGTAGTGACACAAGATCTAGGGACCTATCATCAAGAATCTAAGAATATTGAATGGAAAGTAGCTATGGTAGAAGAATTTTTTTCTCTGAAGAATAATAACATATGGGACTTTGTTCCACTTCCAACATGAATAAAACTAGTGAGGTGAAAGTGGGTGTACAATCCAAAGTATGAAATATATGGGTCTATCGGTAGATACAAAACCCAACTTATAAATAATAAAATCATTTGTTGAATGTGTTGACTACAATGAAGCCTTATCTTTGGTTTGGAAGATGAATTCTATTATGCTAGTAATCTCCTTGGTAGGAACATACAAATAAGAAATCCAATAGACAGGCATCAAAATTACCTTCTTGTATGGAGAATTGTAGAAAGAAATCTACATGTTTGTTGACACTAACTCTATGTTAAGTTATGAGTCAATAGTTAGAGTATCAAAATTAGTGTCGATATCATAGGATAAATATCCTTGTTGTATTAATATAACATAACTAAATAAAATACCAATAAAAGTATAACATAAATAGTGATGTGTAACTCAATTTATATTAATCGATAGGTATTCAATACAAGTGGATATATTTGTATATAAATATATATCAAGATATTGAGATACTCATCTTTAATCCACTATTAAAACTAAATAAAATATTACACTTAAAGTGTTAAAAGACACAACTCTTCTTCATGAATATCCTTCTATGTTCTATTCCATGGGATGCTATGAAGTTATGTCCATAACATGAAGGACATGCATGAATGTTTGATGTTGAGGTGTCATTAAAAGATTATGTGGTTTATCTTTATACTAAATTATTCAATAAATAATCCAATCAACATCATCCCTAAACTTAAAAATTTCTCATCTTTGGAATAATAAAAATGAAGAATCCATACTTTAAGAGCTCTTATCTATATACAATAAAGTATCGATACTTGCTATTTAAATTTTTTTTGAAAGAATGTCCATTGTTTCAGGTATCTAGTTACCCATTGTGCCTTCTATTATAATTTTTTTTCATGAATCAATTTTACAATGTCTTATGTGGGGGATGACTATCGATAGACTTATAAAATTTATCAATTTCTCTGGTAACTTATATAAATTATTAATGTTTTTTTTTAACCAAATATGTTCTAAGTAATGATGTGAACTAAAAAAAAAAAACTATGAAATTTCTATATGCCAATAAAAATATCAAAAAAAATTCTTAAAGAGGTTTAAAATGTTGAATACTAAATAAACACCAGTAGTAATTGCAAAAGGTTAAAAACTAAACAAAGATAATTGCAACACCAATGTAGGAACACCTTTTTACAAATAATTGATAGGAAGGTTGATATATTTGATAACTACAAACCCTGATATTATATATAAATTTAGTTCAATATCTAAGGTGATAGAAACTCTAAACAAAACTCATCTATAAGTTGGGAAGATAATTTTAATATACCTGAATGGAACTTAGAATCATGATATTTTATATACCAACAATTTATCTTTATTTATTTGGCTATGCAAGTAGTGACTATACATGTAAGATTGATGATAAGGATAACAATTCTCATTATTTTTTTCAGTTTGCTCACTCTTAAGTTTCATGGAATTATTAAAAATAACCTATTATCACTCTTTCTATATCTAACATAGAATATATTACTACAACATCTTGTCTAGGGATTTGGATGAGTTATTTTTTGGTTAAAAATCAACTAAAAAATGGACCATTATATCTCTATCAAAAATCTGTTATTCCATGGAAAGAGCAAGCATATTGATATAAGTTACCATTTTATAGAGGTTTTGGTTTGAAATGGAGAGATATATCTAAAATTTTACAGGACAAAAGAGTAGTTTGCATATATTTTGTAAAAAAACTAGCAAGAGATGAATTTGAATAATTCAACAATAAATTGGTTATAAAATCTCTTAGAGATACAAGGTTGAGAGAGGGTATTGAAAAGTCAAACTTTCATTTCTTTATGTTTTGCCAAATAAAGTAAAACAAAAATTAAAATATATAAAATTAAAATCTGAAAAAATATAATAATTTTAAGAAAAAATAAATAAACTTATAATAAAATATATTTGTTTATTTTAAAAATTTATAATAAATTTTAGATTATATATTTAAAAACAAAAAAAAAAACTTCCTTCACATAAAAGAAATTAAAATTTTCTTCAGTTTTAAAAAATTATTTATAATTACGTATATATGCATGTAATATATAGATTTTTAATACAAGGTTTTAGCATGAAGATTCAATAAAATATTGCAGTAGACATTGTTTTTGTAAGACATTATTTTATTAGATGTATATTTATTTTCTTTCTGCATGTAAAAGTCATTTCAGAACAATAGTTTATTGTGATAATCTGAGATTCAGTTTAAACAGTCATTGTTTATTGTGTTGTTTAGTTTTTGCACACATAGCTTTCAAATAAATCCATCCTGTAGAACATAAAACCCATCTGTATTTTTGCTAGGCAACATAGCTAGTAGGAAAAAACTGGTAAACAGACACTCCTATAGACGATATTTGACTGCCTACACAGGACTAAGGTAGGTGCTATATAAGAACTTCCATTTGCACCCCAGTGAAAACCACTTATAGATTTAGACCATCCCTACTTAAATTATAAACAATTAAAAAATAAGTTAAATTTATTTTGCAAGATAAAATTTTGCAAACCATACATATACGTATATGTATGGAAGGGAAAAAAAATATTTACAAGTCTTTTACGCCCTAATCTGGTATCTTATTTTTACAAAATAAACTTGCCTGGACTGTTTTAATCTCATTTTATATGTGGGTCTGTGCAGATACCCTCAGTTTGACTCGGCCCCTCTGTAATCCACTTCTTGTGCAGAATCCTCTGCATTACCGGATCCTTTTTATCCACCCCTGCCATGTCTAAGGCTATAATTAAATATATAAATATAAATAAATAAAAAGAAATATATATATATATATATATATATATATATATATATAGAGAGAGAGAGAGAGAGAGAGAGAGAGAGAGAGATTTATTTTTAATTCAGCAAAGACGTATATTGTAAGTTTCAGGCATTTGAGACGTCGCATTTATCTTGAAGATAAAACGAAGCGACTGCAACGTGGATTTGGGTATTATCCTTGTTAGCACCCGTCTCCCTTCATATAAATTCTACACACAGATTCAATTAGAATACACATTTCTTAAATATGCGGTTTACATTTAGCCGGGGAATTGACAAACTGTAGCTTGTGTTTTTGGCTTTAGACTGTATCTAATTGCTAAAAATTATAGCTGGTTGTAAAGTGTTACAGGATTAAAAATTAGCAGACCATATGTTGTTCCAAATGTCGGTCTGTTTGAATGGGGAGAAGGTGGTGATGCGAACCTGGATCTGTTTGATTTAGGTGGTGGTGGGATAAACCTCCTCGTCGCCATGAACATTCTCCCAAATTTGTTTTCCATATCTGACCTCAAAATACTAATATTGTCTGCAAATTCATAAACAGAATACAATGTTAATCAGAGGTTTATTGTTTTTAGAGTCTATTAAATAGAGAAGAGCGCTTTTAAAGAAAGCAGTGCAAAGAAATTTTAATTTGACTTTCCATCAGGTGATTGTAAATATCCGACAAAATTTTCGGAAAACACTTTTCTCCAAAAAGTTTCATTTCTATAATCAAAATTGTGTATTTACATATATCCAAAAATAAATCATCACCCATTGTCATAAGACACAAGAAATGAAAACGATTTCAAATCCTAACCAAAAAATTAAAAGAAAGAAATGGATGCCTGTTGCAGCAGCATTTGCTGAGATAATCGTGGCGAGCAGCATTAGAATGCACCAGCATACAGTCCTTCTCCCGCCCATATTGTGAGAGACTTTCTGATCTGATGCGAAATTTATGCTTTCCAAAAAGATATATTAATGGGTATAATAAAAATTTATATGACATTGCAAAGATCTTGATATTTTCAATTGGTTTGACTGTGAATTGGGTTTGGAATGGCGGAGAACAACGTGATTTTAATATTAACTTGTTTAGAGCGCTACTTGTGGAGCTTTGACATTTTGCATGTCACATTATTACAGACTAATTATATTCCTCAATACTATCAAGTGCAAGTTGTTGGCATTGCCAAGTGGGTGCTTGTGTTTTTAAATGAAAACATACCATCACAAACGTCATTCTCCTAACATTCATGGACGCATTGACTTAGAATTTTTCCCATTGCACCTGTACTAAATAATTTTTTATCTTTAACCAATGAAAAACATTGACAAGATATATTTTTTTAACAAGAATAAAGTTTAATACTTAAAATAAAATATTTGAAATATTCTTTTATTTTTTATTATGAAATATTCCATTTAGTTGTTAATATTTGTCTTCTTTCTAAATATTTCTAATAACAAATATTTGCTCCCATTTGAGTAATCTTAATCTTTTATTTGGTTGTTCTTTTCTATAGTTTATGCTAACTACTAAGATCCCAAAAATATTAATACTCAGCATGCTAATTAATGGATATATTTTTAGGGAGTACAAATAAATGATGTTTCAATTTTAAAGACAACATAACATTGGACTTATGTTTGGGTGGCCACTGCATTGGCTAGATGTTGGAGGGATTTCGCATGAGTGGACATTGTTGTGTATTAAATTATGTATAGAAGAATTTATAAATATATGGGTGGCTCATTCTTGTCTTTGATCATTATTTCAGATGTTTTTGATAGCAATCATATGTTGGCTATGGTTTCGACACTCTAAGATTATGTTAGGGCATGGCAAGTGGATGATGTTTTTTGTTTTTATCTGGGAATAAAGAATTCTTTTTGTAAGTTTTATAGTGTTTAGGGTTTTAAAGGGGAATGTGTGTACAAGGTTTTGATTGTAAACATTAGATAAGATTAGTCATTTAGGAAATTTGCTCTCTTTTCTTACCAACAAATAGACGTGCATTGTGTAATTTTTATGTCATTTGGGGTTTTGAAGTGAAATTTTTGCACAAATATATGTTTATAAATAATAGGGAAGATTAGTTTTATTAGTCAAGAATAAATTAAATTTTCTTTGTCTATTTAGTTCACTTCTATTTAGAGCATAATTTTCTCAATGGTCATAGTGGTCATTAGGTTTATCTACAAGGGACTTAATCAATTTTGATAGACTGATAGTTTACACATAAGGGTCTTTCTAAAAAGTTAATGAAAAGAATAATTCCCACTAAGATCATGACACTTGTCAGCATCATGGTCCTCTTGGGTCCTGCACTCTATGAAGTCAGATGATCTAGTAGTGATCAATTTGTTAATATAAATTAAGATGATTGTACCAAGTGGTATAATCCAAAATACATCATCTAAGGGGTTCTAGTTGTCTACTATATTGTTTGTAATGTTTTATTTTTTTTTATGTTTGTTTAGTACACACATTTCATTGATTTTTCTATTTTGGTCTATTTTTTCTTGCTCTCCTGGTTAGAGCATAGTTATCTCAATGATCTCAATGGTGGAAAATAAATTAATAATGTGAGAAATTTTTTATTCTACTCTTTTATTGAACATGGAGTGTAGATATCAAAAATCTAAATGAAATTACATATAGACTTATAAGGAAAAGAAACATAAGCACATAAACAATGACTTGGTGTTGGCATAGCATAATCTCAAACGAGATATCAAATTCAATTACAATTTTTTTAATGTTTTTTGATGCAATTTTTGTTTTATTGCATTACAAGTACAATTGTATTGAACTTTCATAATTAAATAATTGAGTATTTATAAAATTATTTGCATAGAAGATATTCAGATGCATTTTTGTAATTACAGTTTGGGTTGGATCCTTGAATTCTATATATAATGCATGCAATTAATATTCTAGACTTATTTTTTTGAATGATGATACTTTTTACAAAAAATAAATTCTAGTGAATAAGAATTTGGGTTATGGGTTGACATTTTTTACATTAAGCAGTTGGGAAAATGGATTAATGTGTATATACGGATTTGGCCATCAATAAGAGGCAATAACTATCTGTAGTTTAATAAAGAATGTTGTATATTTCCATAGTTCATCTTATTTCATGTTGAAATACCTCTACATGGCCACTATGAACCACTATATTAGAGAAAAAATGTTGATTATAATAAATCTAATGTAGATATCTTGGCATTAACTTGTTCCATGTATCTTTGAATTTGTTGGTATTGAATTTTTCATGACGTAGGAAAACATAAATTTTATGTTCTTTCAAAAAACATCTCTGATTGTGAAGAAAACCTCTTTAATTCCATTTGGTGACTTTCCATGAAGAATTTGACATACTTTCCCTTAGGCACTATGTA
The DNA here is from genome assembly GCA_037957365.1 of Torreya grandis. Classification (NCBI taxonomy): domain Eukaryota; kingdom Viridiplantae; phylum Streptophyta; class Pinopsida; order Cupressales; family Taxaceae; genus Torreya; species Torreya grandis. The sequence continues at coordinate 24,258 of JARHVA010010755.1, read as the reverse complement.
GTACTTTTTTTTTGAAATGTACTTTTAGTTGGAAATGAAAAGTTAAATTCTTGTTTTCAAATATATCTATTTCATAATATGATAGTGAACAACCTAGATGCTTTGAATTGTCAACGATATATCATTCAACATATAATGTGATATGTAGAAGGCATCATTAATGTAGGTTAATTTTCATTTAGTGGATCTCCTTTTTGTTCAATGCTAAAAGACATTTACGGTTATAACAAGTAAAAATAATGGTTTATGCTCATTGTCTATGTGTGTAGATATAAAAGAACATATAACATAGTTTATTTTAAGCAGATGTATACAATTTTCACTAGAAATGACAATAGTAAATGAAATAAAATGAAACTTTGATGATTTATTGCTTACCAAAATCACAAATATATACAATGAAAATACAGTTAAATAATAACTACAATATGCGACCTATACCTAATAGAAACACCTAACTAACATGCACTATAGCTAAACAATGTAATATTAACTAATTACACCAATGTTCTCCCCTTTATTACATTGTTTTTATAAATGTACCCCAAGAATAAATCAAATTTCACCTTACCAAGAGACTTGGTGAGTATATTTTCTATTTGTGAATTCGTCGGGCAGTACTGGAGCTGAATGTGGTGGTTCAAGACTTGTTCTCTGATTTAATGACATTGAACCTCAATGTGTTTAGTTTATTCATGAAAAACTAGATTCTTCATAAGCTTTAACACACCTGGATTGTTGTTGAATAGAATTGGTGGCTGATCTTCAAGAATATCCATATCAGACAAAATGTGACATATCTATATTGCTTCACACATAGCTCCTCATGCAGTGCAATACTCTACTTTCATGGATGCGAGAGAAACTAATGACTACTTTTTGTTGGTCCATGAAATGGGCCTAGATTCAAGATGAAAAATGTATCCTAAAGTATATTTTTTTATCATCAATAGATCCATCATAGTTTGAGTCAGTGTACCCCTGCAAGAAAAAATGACTATTCTTTTTGTATTCTAGACCATACTCATGTGTTCCTTGAACATATCTCTAAACATTTTTGGCTATAATTTAGTGACATTTCTTAGGCTCCTCCATAAATTTGGAAAGATATCTCATAGCAGAACATATATCTAGCCTAGTGTAGATCAAGTAGATGAGACTCCCAACAAGTTGTCTATAAAGATTTGCATCCACTTGAGGGGAATCTTAGAATCAAGAGAGTTGTAAAAATTTCTCCATTGATGTTGAAAGGTGTTTACAATTTGACATTATGTATTTTTCCAGGAGTGTCTTGGCGTATTTCATCTAGGAGATAAACATGTGATTCTATTTCTACCATATCTCTAAGCCAAGAAAGTAATGTAGTAGCCCTAAATCAGTCATATTGAAGGATTTATTTAGGTCATTCTTTACTGCATCAAGAAGATCATCTAAACTACCAATGATCACAAGATCATCAACATACAAGATAAGAATGATAATATCTATACCAACCTTATTGATATACAAATTGGAATCAGAGGGGCTATCAATGAAACCATGCTGCAATAGGTGATCATATATATTTATGTAGCATGCCTGAGGTGCTTGTTTAAGTCCATAAAGAGACTTAACTAGATGACATACCTTGTGTAGAATTTTGTAATTGATGAAACCTTTTGATTAGGTGATGTATACTTCTTCTTTTAGATCACCATTTAGGGAATCACTATTGAAGTCCATCTTCTGAAGTTTCCATTCATATTGTGCTATTAGTGCACAAACAACTTTGATCGTCTTAATCTTTATAGTGGGTACAAAGGTCTCCTCATAATTAATGCCCTCTTTTTAAGCATAACCATTTAGAATAAGTCATGTTTTGTGTTCATTGATGGATCCATCTACCTTGTACTTTGTTTTGAATATCCATTTATATCCAATGGATCTCTTCCCTCTAAGTAGACCAACAAGTTCCAACATCCCATTCTTGGTGAGGTCATCATATTCTACATCCATAGCTTTCTTCCACTAGGGTTGACTTAAGGCCTCTCAAAATACCTCTGGTTTGATGCTGTCAACCACTGAACTCATGAGTGTAAGATTGAATTCATCTCTCACCTGTTGTCTTATTTAAACTCTTGATGATGTGTCTAAAGGAGAGCTTAAGTACAAGTCATTGATGATGGAATCTAGTAATTTAGGACATTGATGTGGCTATTGATTTGATGATGAACTTCCCTATAAATTACCAAGATCAATGAACAATTATCATTCTTGCAGGTCACCTTCCTCATTCTCATCATCTAACTATGGGAAGAGTCTCTGAGAGGTGGTGTGGTTTATCTCCTATTCTAATGAGCTAAATGATGACTTATCACAGACCACATCATGACATTCATAAATATTCTTCATCTTAGGATCTATGAGATAGTATGCTTTAGAGGTAGTGCTATATCCCAAGAAAATACACTAGAGGGTCTTTGGTTTAATCTTCTTCCTCTTTTTATCTAGAACATGCATATAAAAAACACAATAAAATATTCAAAGATGAGAAATAGATGGTTCAAGACTACTTCATACCTCTTCTGGTGTCTTGTCTAGTAAGATATTTGTCATTTCTCTATTGAGAAGATAGGTAGCCATCTGTACTACTTCTGCCTAGAATTATGAGATCAAATTTGTAGTGGATAACATGCAATGAGCCATCACCATGACTGAGAGATTCCATCATTCTTTTATTCCATTTTACTGAGGCATGTAGGGAGTAGTCAGGTGATACTTGATGGCATGTTTCTTTAGGAATTTTGAGAACTCTTTTGATGTTAATTCTCCCGCTCAATATGAGTAGAGGAGTTGAATTTTATTCTCAGATAGTGTAATAACATGCTTATATAAGGTATTAAAATGTGCAAGAGCTTCACTCTTATTTTTGAGAAATAACACCCAAATCTTGTGAGAAAATTTATCAACAAATAGCTAAAAGTACCTAAATCCTTGATGGGATGCTGGCATGGGTCTACATAGATCAATATGTACCATAGAAAGTCATTCATTGGCATGTGAAGAACTTTTCTCAAATAGAACCGAATGTTATTTACATGCAATACAACCAAAACACATCGATAAAGAATGGGAAAGCTAAGTAACTTCATATACCATTTCCTTATAACTAGGCTAGAAGAGGGAACTAATAGATAGATTCCCATTGTGATAGTGCCAAAGTGAAGTGGATTCTATAGAAGAGGCAGTGATTGCAACTTCACTATTTGAAATTGCATCTTAGGAAAATAAACTATCCTTCAGGGAGGATTTATCAGGAACTTGACCTTCTCAAGAAATAAGACATGATTTGATGCCTTCCTAGACTATAAATTCTACTTTTATCGTATGATTCAATATATGATTGATAGATAAGAGATTTATCATCAAAATAGGGACATTAAGTACCTTTATGAAAACACAACATCTTATCTTGAGAGGAATGGTGACATGTAAAATTCCTTTTGTAACAAACTTTTTATCATCAACAATTCAAACTTGATGTCTAGTTGGATGAGTTGTTAGTGAATTGAAGAGTTCCTTACATCTAGTCATGTGCTTGATAGAAACAGAGTTTATTAACCAAATTTTGATCATTTTTATTGATGTTTGGGAGACTAATACAAGGTCATCATGGGATATATATGATACTTATTCTATTGATTCATCATCTAATACATTTTCCTCTTGATTTTGTGCTGCTACATGATCTTTTTGCTTCTATTATTGAGGACACCTCGTAGATTTCTTTGAATCTTCTTTACTAGAAGGAATTATACTAATAATGATCAATATCATGTATGTGGGTTTTAAAAATGCAACAAAACTACTTTGACTTCTCAATCTTCTACTATTATTGATGTTATTGTGGCTACTTCTAGGTCTTTTATTGAATTTTGGACCTTGTTGCTTGGAGATCAGGGCTTTGTCCTCAAATTCTTTATGCACAGAATAAATTGCTTCCTCTTGTTGAAGCAAATTGACCATTTATTTGAATGAAACCAATTTATTGGTAAAGTTGGGTGTCATAACAAACATACAAAACTAAGATGGCAGAGCTCTCACTGTGATTAGAACCAGTATCTTGTCCTCGATCAATTCTCCATGTGCAACAAGTTCTACTCATAGTTATGTAAATTGGCATAAGAACTCTTCAACATTTTCACCTAATTTCATATTGAGTGTATGAAGAAGTGATTTTAAATGTAAAATTATAGTCTAGTTCTTTGCCTCATTAATT
>JARHVA010010755.1:0-15000 GCA_037957365.1 Torreya grandis | reverse complement strand
GAATAGTAAAAAAACTTCTAGTCAATTAGTTCATGTTTTTTATCACAACAATGAAAAAAATTAACTTTATGCAATGATGTATTTACTAACAGTGATACTGACAATGACATCTCCATTGACACTTTCACACAGGTTTATATAAGCAAATTACATTCATGACTTTTAAGATATAAAATTATCCCAAATTAAGTCCCTTGACCACTAGGGATATTCCAAGACAAGTATTCAAGTAATAAATGAACTTTCCACCACTTGTTTTGTGATCCTCACAATGAAAATTTTATGATTTTTTTCTCATATTAGAATAATTTTTAATGGTATCTGATGTATTTTTATTACAGATTTTGATACCACAAAGCCAATCTCTTTTTTAAATGAATAAAATGTATTATTATGAAAGTGTGTAGATGTATATGGGTAAGAATTAAAAAAGCCTAACTGAAAGGAAGAAAACTAATAGCAAAATATTTCAAGTAGATACCAAATCTAGATTAGTTGCTTAAAACTAATATCAAATATTTTTTTTAAAAGTATTTCAACTAAATATTTGTAATATATTTTTACCAATTTTTATCAATGATTCATCAATTAGCAACACCAACATTCTTTGTTAATTTTTCAAGTTATGAATAATTTTGGGGTCTTCTTAACATTTCATTGGTAATAGTATATGACAAACATAATCAAACTATGACTTATAATGAGTTACAACTAAAAATTTAAAATGCTGATAACTTTTTCTTGGTATGAAAGTGATCCAATCACTTCCACAATAATTACTACAAGTATAAGATATATGTATTCATATAATTTATTTATCCAAATGAGACATTATTTGGGATATTTTTTATTTATTCTAGGTTAATAAATTGAAAAATTGATGTAATGCACATAGCCGTTGGTTTATATGGATAAGAAATGCACCCCTATATGTAAAAAAATGAAAAATCTTCGATTAATTTACTTTTAGATACTTATATAACTCGCATCACTTCTTGGTTCTCTTAAAATATCTCAAGATACATGAAAACCATTATCACAAAAAAATTTACAAAGGAAAAAATCAAAAAGTGGCTATAATTTTCATTTTCAACCAATGGCTTGCATAAATATATTTGAAACACATGAATAAAATGATAATGTTTCCATTGTAAATGTATAAAGTATTTAATTAATACTTAAGAGTAAACATTATGAAAATTAAATTTCATTTTCCATGTTTCTAGATGAGCTCAACATAAATTAAATTAAATACATAGAAATAATTTGAAGCACAATGAAATACACAACTACAATATTGGCTAGGAAACCTTCATAGATAATGATAACCGTTTGTTGAAAAACATACCATTAATTTAGGAGTGGAATACAAACACAATTTTTTTTCTTAATGCTTATTTTTATTGCATCATATTGTGGATCATACATGACAAACGCTGGTACATCAATGACACTTGCATCCAAAATAATACAAAAATAACACTAATCAAAAAATATTTATGTAATATAAATGATATGGAATCTTGGTAATGAAAAGCTCAATTCATAATAATTTTTTGGCCTATACATTTACACACACATCAATTTCATTTACATTGAACAATATCTCGATAAAATGCTCATTCATAAACTCTTCTTTCTTGGAAGAATTCACATAAACTTTAATGCCATCAATAATGTTAAACCAATATTCATATCGTTATGATAACATAATCTGTGAAGAAGCTATTCATAACATTTTCTTGGGCAAATTCATTGGAGAGTATAAGAAATATGAGAACAAATGTTCACGGCATTCATAATCAAATGATATATGCATTATCAATGTAAATAAACATTTGGACATTTAAAAATTCATTTCGTAAATAAACGGCAATATACATATGCATTTCATATAAAACAATGTAGCTCAATGATTTTTTTTACTTGAAATAACTATCTTAAATTAGGTGATATTAATGGTGCAATTTAATAATTTAAGGTTTAATATTGTGTTGGTCATGCATCAACTTCAAAAGGAGTAATAAAATATTTATGGTAGGAACAATATGACATAAAAAATGATCATCCTTCATAGATAATTATTACTTATAACTATAATAGTAGTCCATATGAAATATGAAAATATCCATGTATTTCACGAAATATAGAATAATATGTCCAAAGAACAATTTTGAACATATGAAAAAAATGTAAAATATATTGTATTAAAAAATATATAATTATTATATAGAGCCATTATGGCTTTTCTTGACTAGATACACATTCATATGGAAGATGTTTATACTTTAAGTGATATATGAAACATTTGTATTCATTTATAATAGTTTTGTTTATGACAATCCATTGAAACTTAAAGGCCTTATATTGGAATATAAAATTAGCTCATATTGCAGGTTGTGTAACACTACATTCAATTTTTTTTTTCTTTTTAACAAATAAAAATTCATTCCATTGAGTGTAGAATGACTAGATACATTATCAAAATATTATTAGAAATTATGCCTTATCCTCATAGATTAAATTTCATTAGTGGGAAAAAAGGTTGTTAATTTCATTGACAAATGTTTATGTAATTTAAAGAAAATACCTACTAAATATTTTAGAAATGTTCATATGATATTTTACACCGACTTCTACTTAACACAACTTATCCATGATTTCCTTAAATTTATTACCAAAAAAAAAAAAGAAAAGAAAAGAAAAAAGAAGATAGAAATAATTATATAAAACTATTGGAAACATGTAAAATGCTATTAGTTAAACCAAACATTGTACCAAAATTTTCAATAATTTATATCTCTTATAAATTTAGTATGTGTAGGATACCATAAACAAATAAATTTAAAATATATTAATTTCAAAGGCCTATGAAAAGTACCCTATGATCTTCAATTTCCATACCTTTTAAAAAAAATGATAATGTTGATAGTCATATCACAAACATGTTATCAATGCAATATGTCTTATTTGTTCATTATTTAATGCAATTAATTATTACTAATAATATTGAAAAAAATATGAATATTCATTGTGAGAAGTAATGGAGAAGCTTGTGTGAAATACTAATAAATTGCGATCTAATTTTAGAGAAAAAAGAATAGATGATTGATGTTTTTCACTATGAAACTCTATGCAGATTACAAACATCAATCTTAAATAAAAATCAAGATTGGAAAGAGGTGATGTTGAATGCTATATAGTGGTCGTTAATAAGAATTGGTGTAGATTATAAAAAAACATAAACACAATAACTATATTCATCACTACTTAATTATTCAATTCATTTAGGACACATTATTCTTGAAAGTTGATTATAATTTTTAGGTTTATAAGAATCCTCGATATTAGGAGTCAAACATTATCATGGATCCCAGAATCATATCATTCTATTTCTTAATATAACTCAACTAAGGCTATCTACCTGAGTTGTTCTCAAAATTCACTCTCTCGCATTATTATTTATTATTATAATATATTTCTTACTTAAACATATCATGTGAGCAATAAAATATGATATTACTAACACTCCATCCTTTGTGAAAACATGGTAGAAAACATCTCACTCTCAAATTGTATGGTGTCTCCTCTACTTACTAATGATCTTGATCTCTGTGTGTTATCACACAAATCTCTAGAACTACATTCTCATATGTGGATTTCATGAATTGATATATTAACCATCTAGGTATGAATAGGGACCCACACTTTTGTTCATCCTCCACATATGTACACTTATGGTTTTACAAAGGCTTCAACCAACAACCCAAAAAGATGGTTTTACAAAGGCTCCAACCAACAACATATAAATATGGTTTTATAAAGGATTCAACAAAAAACCTATACAAGTATCACAATTGGTATGACATTTTCTTAGTCTCTACTCCACTACGTTTTTTCATTATGTGACTACATTTAGAATTGCTCATTTATTATATCACAAAAAAAAAAAAAAAAGAATATTAATTCCTCATCATCACTTCTATATCCTCTACACATAATTATAACCTCTCAATCTCTCATAACATAGATAATCCATACTACCACTAGGAATAATCCTTGGCATAGCCATTTCCATGCAATTTATTTGCCACTAATCCAAATGTATGGCCTCGCTACTAGTCACTGCCGAAATGAAGATAAAATGCATCCAACATCGATTTCATGCATCCTCCTATATATATGGTACATGCTTAGGAAATTTTGTGTTGAAGCTAAAAATCATTTGACAGAAAACTTCCCCTAACAACTTTGACACATTCCTTTGATGTCAGGGTCCATCGAATATGCTTCTGTGATCGATCCAATTTTTTATTTTTAATACTTTTGACAACATTGATATCTTACAATATGCTTTTGAAAACTAAACTAAGAACTGAAGCATCTAAAAATATTGAAAAAATCAATTTAGAAAATAATTTTAAGACATTTATGGAATATAAACTTATAATAAAAGCCCACAAATCTATTATTAAACTTTAAATTATAATCTAAACTATGAAATACCAAAAACATTTAAAAAAAATACTAAATATCAATAATGTTATCCTAAACAATATCCCTGAAGATACAAAACTATCTAAAACAAATATTAACAAAGACCTTAAAACTATAAAATAACGATAGAAAAAGAGCTTATAAAAAATGAATTAGAAAATAAAACTAAATACTTAAAACTTAAGTAAAATATTAATACTATGATGACTAAAAGATTTCCTAAAGACAAGACATAATTAAAAAAAAATTCCTGTAAGGTATTGAATCTGTAAGGCAAGAACTATTGAATCATCCAACTAATCCGCTCCAAACTGACTTATTAGGAAAAAAAAAAAAAAAATCCAATTCTAGCGGTGGAATTTCATTGCTGAGTTAAATGCTTGTATTTGAAAGTTGGAACAGAGATATATCGAATGCTTTTGGGATATATATGGCATGTTACCCATAAGATCCTCAGCCGAATAGGCTGTTCTACTGAAAAAAATAATTGTGCGAACTTCAACTTGTATGCATACACAAGCCAATTATGTGGTGATGACATACTTAAATTGAAGTCAGGAAATAGCTGATTTTAATAGCACAGCTCGAAAAAACTATACGATCACAAATAAATAAGAGCAGAAACGAATCATAACCATGCACTACACTGGAAAAATGTCGTCGCTTGATTTTTAAAATACGAATGTGCGGGATAACCGTTACGAGGCCCTTGTTGTCACCCTCAAAATTGCAGTTTCATTTGTGGAGCGCGCTGCAACAGCCATGTAACTTCCCCAACTTATAAGATTTCCTAGTTTTTTAATGAACATTAACAAGTTTCGAGAGTGGGTCCATAGAAAATGGGCTAGAAAGGATAAGGTGGACGTTAAAACTATGGCTAACAAGTTTTTCATGGACAAGTTCTTAAACGAGGAAGGTTTTATTAAAGTTCTCATGGGGGGCCCTGGTGCATGGGGAAATATTGGCTGTTCATAACCAAATGGAGACCAGACATCGATCTATTCAAATAATTCTAGAAGAAGGATTTGTTTGCATTAATCTTCCTGAATTACCCCTGGAATACAGGCATGAGGAGGTCATTCTTGGGATTGCCAAAGTAGTTAGTAACAACCTTAAAGTTGACCTAGTCTTCCTTTCCAGAACCATCTTGTTGCTACTAGGGTTTGTGGGTTGGTTAAACCAGGGAAACTGCTTCTGAGATCTCTCTTTAAGATCTTGTTGTGGCAAGTGGGTTCAAGAAATAGTTTACCAAAACAAATCTGATAGTTTCAACAAGTGTAATAATTGGGGACATAAGGATCTAGACTGTCCCAATCTAGAAATAAAGGAAATGTTCCCCCCATGAAACCAATTATGACAGAAGGAGATCCACACTCAAATAATCTAAACCTGCCCAAAGGTAACAGCTCAGAAAATTGTTTTAAGTCATCCATGCTCAATAATAAAGGGGGCATGCCTTCAACTAGAGACTCTTTTAAGTACCCTGGAGTAAAAAGAAAGTACCGGGAGTCCATCTCAGAGTCTTAACCCTCCTAATGGATGTGGCAACAATGTTTTTTCTCAGATCGATCAAGGAACCTATAAGTGAAAATCCACATGGTCCCCTCAACATGACATGCCACAAGGGAAGGAGACAGGATCAACTTTTACAAATTATGATCTACTCTTATCATAAGGAACCCTTCCACAAGACATCACAAGAATGTAACCACAAGGTTGAATACAGATAGAGAGCTTGTAGTCAGGGGTCCTCTAGGGCAAGGTAAGTCACTTGCTCCCTCTTTGTCATGAATATTATTTCATGGAATGTAAGGGGAATTAATAACCCTAAAAAATAGAGACTTTTTAAATAACCTTAGAATAGCTCAAAAACTTAGCTTCCTTCTTCTGCAAGAGACAAAAATTTCTCTAGAGTCTTTATAATTTTAAGAAAATCAATCTCAAAACAAGTTGCTTATGTTGGTTCAAGGGCTGAGGGAGCCTCTTGAGGACTTGTATATCTCTTGGACTAACAAGAACTTAGAGGTAACTTAATCTAGAATAAGCAAAGTCATGTGTCAATTGGTGTTACCTATCTTGCATCCAAAAGGAAATGGATTTTGTCTAATAGCTATGCCATTAATTCTTGTGAAATGGAAATGGATGGTGTTACCCCATCTATGTGATCATGAGATTAAATTATTTAACTTAAGTGTCTAATGTGGGAGCATCTTAGGGTTTAGGAAATCTTGCATCACCCAAAAAGAGAGTGGTATGACTTTTTTACAGAATAAATGGTAAGGATACAATTAGGACAACTCATAGGACATAAATTTATTTCAATCGAAGGAGAATGATGTAATGAGAAAAACACTATTCATGGGTATTATTCATTGATGATATGGTAGACACTATTCATCTTAGTGAGGTGTCCACAACACTATTCTTGAGTGGTTAGGTGGCATTGGTCAACATTATCATGTGCGGTAAGAAAAGAGTGGTAAAAATGAAAATCTAACCCTTTTGGAAGTTTTTGCTAAGTGGGGAGACAAGAATCACTATTTCAGATTAGCACTTTGCTTTTTCATATGACCTTGCTTGAAGGTGGTGCCAAATTTCCAAATATGCTTTGTGTTTGGTAAAATATGACCCCATAAAGCATGTTCTAGTGATTATCTTGGGGTACATCTTGTCTCTTGACAAGATTCCCTCCATGTGAAGGAGTGGGATGAATTTTGGGCCCCTTTATGTTTATTTCACTCATTCTTTCTTTATAAATATTTAAATGCATGTTTCTTTTGTTAACTGGGTAGGCTGGGTTGGGAATGGGATGATTTTTTGAGAATAAGCTTGAAATCCTCCTTGGCTTGTGAATGCCATGTTATGTAATGTGAGGAAAGCTTTGTTCATAAAGCTTATGTAATGAGAGATGATTAATGATAAATTTTGAGTTTAATTTATGGTGAGATTATGTGTTTTGTATGATATTGAGTCTTGTATGGATTGTTGTTGAATCCATTATGTGGTTGAAGGCCATATCAAGATGATACAATGATCCGTCATGAAATGTTATTTTTATGTAGTCAAGAGACAAGTTCATTTCCTCCAATAAACATTTTCAATCTTGGGACCTACCCTTAAAAATACATTGCTTATAAAATAATAAAATAGTAAAATTAAATATGTTACTAGGACCATAAAATCTAAATCCTCTAAGATAAGCATTGCTACAACTACTCCTCCACTTAAAAACATTGACAACAAATGTTGTCAACATTCATAATATAAATGTAGAACTTCAAATCTGGTGCTTAGTGACTATAAATATAATTTACACTCTATCAAGTTTGGAGAATAATGTACATGACCAAATTATTGGACACATATTACATTGGGTTTGTAGATAAAATAGTAATTCAGGCCTAAAGAATGTCCTTTTGTACATTTTTTTTAAAAACTTTTCAAGGCACACTATAGACACATAAAATAAAAAATTTAGTTAGTTTAGATTAAAAAAATAACTATCGTGTACATGTTAAATCCATATAAATAAATTATTATTCATTTCAATATAGCCTAATTGATAGATTTTTGGATGATGATATAATGATAGACAATGAAATTTTATTTTACATGGAAAAGACAAGTTTGTTTCCTCTAATAGATATTTGAACTTCCAAGAACTCCACTTTCAATACCTCCAATTACAAATGCATAGCCTCCAACACGTTTCGATATAAAAACTCCATATGTTCCTGGTACCATAAACTTTGAATCCACTCGTATATTTTTTGTTGAAATTACACCAGCACATAAAAATAATGACAACACATGTTGCCAACATTCAATCCGTAGTTGGAGATCTCCACCTTTATGTATTCATGAAAAAACATGGAATTTTTACCACTATTTCAATGATAAATAATGTATATGAACATGTTATTAGTCTCAAATTATACTTGGTTAGGATATGGAGTACATGTTGTAGCCTCAAGAACATCCTTCCATGTACAAAATGTTTGAAGGTTTAAAGGCAAAATTTAGACATGCATAAAATCAAAATAATAAGTAGTAGAAATGAACCAAAATAAATTTAAATTAAAAATTTTAAGACATAATTTCATCATGTATCATGTTTATTTTAATATAAGATATGAATCCATGGTAAATGTTATAGTTATCAGTCGTAATATTTTATTTTTACATAGCCAAGAGATAAGTTCATTTCCTCCAATAGATGTGTCCATGTTTGCGACCTCCCCTTGAAAATAGATCACTTAAACCATATTGTAATATAGAAACTAAACATATATCTATGATCAAAACCTCTAAATCCACTTAGATACATTTTATTTCAACTGTGCTGGTGTGCATAAACATTGATAAAACAATTGTCAAAATTCATGGCATAGTCAGAGATCTCCACCTTTGATGCTTCGTGGAAGAAATATGGGATCAAAAAAGAGTCAAGGGAGTTGAATACAATATATAAACACATTATTATAATTATACTATTATTTTTTAAGAGATGGAACACCCATTTTAGCCTCAAGAATGTCCTTCCATGTAGGATAAAATTACAAATTTTTGGTGAAATTCAAACACCGATAAAAAAATAATTATAGTTCATGTTAATAAAATAAAATAACATTAAAATTTAAATAAAATTCATATAATTTCAGCCTAGATCATGAAAACCAAATATGTAGATGAATTTTAATTAAAGAATACACTCATCAATCTTGAAATACTATTTTTACGTAGTCAAGAGATAAGTTCATCTCCTTCAATAAACATTTATACTTGTGGGACCTACCCTTTAAAATACATCACTTAAAAAAACATTAAGATATGAAATTAAATATTTTATTAGAATTGTCAACTCTGAATCCAACTAGATATGTGTTGTTGAATTTACTTGAATAATAGTAGATATTCAAAACAAATATTGTCAACATTCAAGCTGCAATTAAAGATATCCACCTTCGATTATTTATGGTTGAAAATGGGAATTCATGCCATGTTAGGGATGGAAAATAATGTATATTAATCCATAATTAGACTCATGATATGCTATATTAGGATATGAATTGCCTTTTACGACCTCAATAATTTCCTTCTATATACAAAATTATTATAGTTTTTAGGAAAACTTCAAACACACATAAAAAGGAAACTATAAGTAGTTTACACTAGAAAAAACTAGATTCACATAAATTTAAAATAAATATATTTTCATCATCAATCACATCAATTTTACGTAAGACGAATCCATGGTAGATGATATAGTGATTAGTCTTCAAATGTTATTTTTACTGAGTCAAGAGACATGTTTTTTTCCTTTAATAGACATTTTCACTTCTAGGATGTTCCATTGAAAATACATCACTTCCAACACATTGTCATAGGATAATTACATATTTTATAGAAACCATTACTTCTTTATCCACCCATATACATGTTGTAACTATTCAAATATGATAAAAACTTTGACAATAAATGTTGTCAATATTCAAGACATGATGAATATCACTACCTCTAATGATGTGTGTTTCAATACTTATATTAACAACACATAGAGGGTGGTAATTGATGTCACTGACAATAATATTACACCCAAAGTGAACCTAGTAAGGAGATAAATTACTTGTTCTAGCCTCAAGAACATCCTTGCCTATATAAAAATATAATATTTCTTAAAGCAAACTTCATATGTAAATGAAAATTGTAAATGTTTTAAAACAAATGAAATAACTATAACATGAATTTAAATTGATATAATTTAAAACCAAATCATGTTAATATAAAAAAATATAAAAATATTTGATACACTATATAGTGATCAGTTTTGAAAAAGTTATTTCTACATAGGTAAGATACAAATTCATTTCCACCAATAGGCATTTTCATTTCCAAGACCTCCCATTTCAAATACATCACATTAAGTATATTACAATATGATAATTACATATTTTCCTATGAAATAACCTAAAAATCCATCAAGATACTAATTATTACATATGTTTTCCCACATAGATATATTCACAAAAAATATTAACAACATCTAAGACGCAATTGGAGATATCTACCTCTGGTGCTTTGTGGCTAAAAACTAGCATCATAAGAACATAAAAAATGTTGAATAACATCTATGACCATGTTATTTTTATTGAGGTACACCTTGTTAAAATACAGATTACCCATTCCACCCTCATGAAAGTCCTATCATGTACAAACAAATTACATTTTTGAGGCAAAATTTAGATGTTTAAAATTAAAAATGTAAGTCACTTAAATGAACCCAATCAGCTATTATGTGCATATTTAAGACCTTAAATTTAACCTTTGATTTATTTTATAAAATATAATATATGAATATGTGGTATATGATATAATTATTCATCCTCAAATGTTATTTTTATGCACTTAAGAGACAAGTTCATTTATGACAATAGAAATTATGCTTTTGATACTTCTCCTTGGATATCCATCACTTATAACACATGAAGATAGAAAATTTATATATTTAATAATAACCAAAACCTTTGAATTCATGTATATGTGGTTTTTTACAACTACATCGATACACAAAAACATTGACAACACATGTTTTTAACATTTAATCCATAATTGGAGATCTCCATCTCTAGTGCTTTATGGCTACAACATGAAATCAAAACCACATCAATGGTGATATATAATGTATATTGTCTTGTTATTATTATCGAATTATTCCTAGTTAGGAGACATAGTAAATATTCACACCTCAATAACTTCCTTCCATGTATGAAACCATAGCCATTTTTATATAAAACTTTGGACTCTCATAAAATTAAAACCCCATGGATTTTACATGAACTTAAAAAACCATGACATGTATGTAAAATACACATAATTTCACCCTATAATAGGTTTATTTAACATAGTACATTAACTTATGGTAGTATATATAGTGATCTATCCAGAAATGTTATTTTTACACTAACAAGAGACAAATTCATTTCTTGTAATAGACATTTATACTTTTGGGATGTCCCATTACAAATCCATTGCTTCTAAAGTGTCATGATATGAAAATTGTTTATATTTATGGAACCATAAAATCAAAATCCTCTAGGACACATATTATTTCAATTACTCTAAGATGTAAAAATATTGAAAATAAATGTTATTATCATTGAAGTAGTAATTGAATGTATCCATCTATGGTGTTTCCTAGCTAAAAATTAGCATCACTACCAAGTTGGTTATGGTGAATAAAATATAAGACCTATATTTTGGTGTTTTAGTATACTCGGTTAGGAGATGGAGTGCCCATTTTGGCCTTAAAAATGTCTTTCCCTATATGAAAATATTATAATATTTTAAGTAAAAAAAACTAAAAATGTAACTATCTAACATAAATTAAAATAAAAGTGATGATTTTTTTCATTAATCCATCTACTTGCACCATATATTACATTGATCAAGCATAAAATACTAATTCAAGATAAAATATATAGTGATCAATCATGAAATGTTATTTTTATATAATATAAATATTTATATTGTGAGTACCTCCCCTTGAAAACATATTAGTTTCAACACATTAGGATAGTCAAATTAAATATGTACCCAACATCACATCCTCAAAATCCACCGCAACATCCATTATTCCAAATTCTCAAACACATAGAAAAATTAACAATAAATGTTTTCAACATTCAAAATGGGATATATCCACCTCGATTTATTCATGGGTGATGAATAATGTCTAGGAACATTTTGTAAGTCTTGGAGTATATTAGTGCCAAAAATTTCACCAAAGCAATTGTGCCCTTGTTGAGTATAAATGCCTAAATCTAGCCCGCTTCCCATTTACAAGTGTTCACCTAAGGTCAAATTATCTTATTTTAGCATCAGATTATAAAAATACATTTTTGCATTCATTATTCATCCCCTATTTCTACCCTTGCCTTATGTAAACATTTTAAGGTATTTGTTTAAATAATGTATAATATTTTTGTGATCTAAACATATCTGTAGATGTGGATAAGATAAAGGGAAATGGATGATTTAGTTTCATTAGATTCTAAGTAATCTTGTGCTATTTTTGAAGTTTAACCAATTATTCCCAATTCTTTTGATTATGCTAAATATTTTGGGAGGGATGGTGTTGGTAGTTCAACTGGCGAGGAGGATAGAAATACACCCAAGGCTATCAATACTCTATCTAAACTATGGCTAAGGTAAAATGTTCCTAGTAATTAGATATGGTCTTTTGGGATTACCATAACACATTTTTAGCTCATTGTAACAAAATAATAAGGCTATGTAGATGCAATTACACACAACCATGCCAAATAAATATTTACCATGTTGTAAAAATTTTAAACACTTGATCTCGTGCTTTAGCAAGATTTCCAAGAGGATGATGAAGTTAATGTAATGCACCAAGGATCTATATATAGTTGGGTCAATGTAGAGGTGCCCATGTGCCACCAAAAGAGATTCAATGCATCATATGTGGAACCAACAATTTTAAATGAAATTTGGAGACACATAGTAGAGGTTTGCAAACCCACACCATCAGGACTAACCTCATGGAACTAAAATAAAAATGCAACAAATTTGTTTAACTTCATGAAAGAGAAACCATGCCCATGTGGAAAGTGTACATAAAGTAGAAACTTATAAGGAATGACACATATATATTTATAAGACTATAGGTAAATACATGTTCAAGAATTTACATGTGACTGTAACATTGACTGAATTGCCAATGACGTGTTAAATCTCCACTGAGTGTTTTAGGTCAAAATGCAATTGTAAAACATAGTTCAAAGTTCTGCCAGATGGTTAGGGTTAAAAATACACTTACAAAAGGGTAAAAAAAATTCACAAGAAGGTGTCACGGATAAGGCAAATTAAAAAATCAAATATAAAAAAGACAACATAACAATTGTAAAATAGGTCTAATATTTCCATTGAATGTTTGGGTGTTGAAACATAAGTTACGTTTGCATGTAGATATGTCCATGGATATCACGCTTGTATAAAAAAAAATGAGTAAAAGACATTTGAAAAATATTTACACACATCAAGATCCTATAAAAGATAAGAAGGCAAGGTAAGGTGGTAGAAAAGGGAGACTCTAGTGTAATTTGGAATAGTTAAAAAATTGTAAATTATTATGGAGGCTTTGTATTCTGCAGGAGTAGAAAATAAATGAGTGAAAAATTGAAATAGATCATGGGTATGAGAAACCAACTGGTAAGATGGAGATGTGTGGCAACATTTGATTAGATGGTGATGATATTAAAGAAAGCGTATAGATTTAAGGATGGATTATTTATTGTTTTGGTGTGATAACTGAGCATCTATTTAGAGATATTGATGATCTTATGCTTGTAGTTTCAAAAAGTACTATTTTGGCAAATCTTTTCCAAAGTTATAAATTTCCCAAGATATGAAATGTGCCCATTCAAAACATAACATTAGTTCCTTCCTTACCTCTCTTGATTCCTAATGTGTTTGGAGGATATCTCTCAACAATTATATATTAAATGGAAATTTGAGATATCCAGATGGGTCTTGCAAATGCTAGTTTTATTCCCATGGTGGAGAAAAATATTATACTTTATAAAATCTATAAACATTGAATGGTAGGTGACCTATATCTACAAAAAATTGTTAAGGGCCTCTTGTTTGAAATATGCATCATATCTACAGCTTAGGTTGGGAAGATTAAATTGATCAATGGTGTAAATGTTAAAGGAATAGTCTTTGACCTATCAGACAACATTAGAAAATAACTTCTTCTAAGATAGATGCAACCAGGGTATACATTATAAAACATTATCAAGTTGCTTTTACTAAAAGATGATGTGTCTCAAAGTGACTAATACAACTAAAGTTGTATCTATTGTTTCAATGTGTGTCTATCCTAAGGTTTTGCATATGCCATTTATGGGTGAAGGTGTACAATGGTTGAAAAGTTAATTATAGTGATTTAGATGGAAGAAAGAAGGAAATATCTTGAAACTTTAGTCAAATAAAAGACTCACCTTGTTTAAAAATCAAGATTAAGGGTTTGGCATAGAAAAACCACTCTCAGCATCTACCTTTCTCCCTTCTTATGGATACTTTATCAAGAAGTTATTAGAGTTTTTGGAGGAGGCATAACTGATTTTGTCACTTGAGAATGAATAGAATTAAACCTTTTTGGGATAGGATCTATGGCCTAGTAGGAGGAAGCATGAGTGACCATGGCCTCAAGAGAGTTTGGAATTACTTTCGATTTAAATGTGCATAAACTATGGCTCTCATTATTTTGATAGTAATGTCTTTGGCCTAAATATGTACAAGAAACTTTTACACTAGAAAATGATCAGTAGAAGAAGCATAAGACATAGAACAATGGTAATACTCATCTTTTTATAAAATGCAAATTTGGATGATCTACTGAACTAGGCTATAGGAATGGGCGAAAATTTTTAAAAAAAAAAAAAAAAATCAATTTAAAAAAAAATTACATATGAGTCC